>CAWUDS030005751.1:0-46701 GCA_963859935.3 Lathyrus sativus | reverse complement strand
AGACATGAACCAACGGTACAACATAGGAGTACAACATACAGTATTTCCTTTCTTCTTGTCATTCCTCGAATGAATAGGATAATAGGTATCGGCAATAAGCATAGGAACATGATTTTTGGACAAGAAGATATTGATGGCAGCTTGATCCATAGAATTTTCCATGTTTGGAAACAAAACAATTCCATATACCAACAAGCCAACACGGCGTTGAAAGCCTTCCAGCTTCCATCCTCAGTAAAAGAAATAGCCTTGTCTACCAGAAACTTCAAAGCAAACCCTCAAATACCATTCCCCTTAGTCTTGAGATTAGCTTCCACATCCTTCTTACTAATGTAAAGAGCTTCAACAATAAGATGAGACTTCTGACAACTATTGGTGTAGACAAATGGAATCTGATTCTTGATCTCAACCCCTAATATATGAGAGTACTCCTCAACTGTAGATGCTAGTTGATAATCTTGAAATGTGAAACACCTCAGTGGCGGGTCGTAGAACTGAACAAGTGTATGAATGGAAGTGATGTTAGCCTCATTGTTAAGGACGACCAAAAGATTACCATAATCATCTCTGAAAACACCTCTGTTATCTTCAAACAGACGGGATGTTAAACCTCTCAAAGTTTTTAGCTTTGTCTCCACAAACTTGTAGCTAAAGATACCTCTACAACAAGTACTCATCCTCTATGATTATGTCAACAAAGAATAAGCTCTCGGATAACCTGGAAATGCACATGCAAAAATTAATTGTCATGATGAAATGATATGCACCACAAGAAAAAGAAGCCAACACAATCTGAACAATAGATTATGCATAATCTGAATATCTGCATATAATTATGTGTGGGTGCAAATATCTGATGTGCGTGAGAGAACACAAGGTATGAAGAGTCTTGGATTCCTGCAAAAACCCAATATCCCTCTCACAGGTATGATCTAGTCTCCAAAAAGGTGGTCCCTAGAAGGTTCCCCACACCAATGGAATCAAGTGAAAATACACAGCTGTAGCGAATTCTCGTAGGACGAGGGTATTCTCAAGTGAAACGTAGTCTGGGGTGTGGCTCTCGTGACAACCAAACATGCAAAACTCATGTGTCACGACTATCCAAGATTCTATCCTGTGTGTATGCTCAAGCCTGTAAAGTGGGCTTATCTTTCAAGTAACATCAACTCATCCTAACAACAGCAGAAAATATAGTAGATATCCAGAGTATGCAACATATGGATATTTAAAGTATTAAAGAAATGCAGTAAATAACATAAACATAAAGCAAGTAAAGCATAAAGATAAACACCCAAACAAACAAGAAAGCAAAAAAAACCAGGGGAGGACCCGTTGCACCCTAAAATTGTCCCTCTTATTTCTAACCATAATTGGCTTGTGTTTCACCATCATGTGCATTTCCCATTAGGTCATGACCTTGCATTCATTCATTTGCATTGAACACCTAAAGACGTGGATCAAAGCATTTTCTTGTGATTTGAGTTCTCCCTATTCAGATGTGATTTATCTGGCCATTGCACTCGAGTTGAGATGAAGGATGAGTTCCCAACGTCATGATTATCTCTTTACCAAGGCTCATCAAATATCAAGGTCATCTTCTTCATGATTTTTCTAGAGGATCAGTGTGCACTCAAGGGTAGGAATTTTGGTTAAGATTTCATACCCCAATTTTTTTGGGCATTTTAATTTTTTAATTTTTCATTCATCTGACTTTATTTATACTTTGCATAGCATAGCATGCATTTTATCTCGCATAGTGCATAAAATGTCACCCGAAATAATTTCTCGGATTTACAGGCAGACCGGTCAAACTAAATCTCAACGGTACGTAAAATCGGTGGACGGAAAAATTTTAAAATTGTGCTTGCAGATGTCAATTATATTGATCAATGTTTCGCATAGTTTAACCTGACGTGTTTGTTTTAATTTTTAAACCATTTTTCGTCGCATTTTTATCAGTTTGAGCGTTTTAATGGGTCAAAATTTATTTTAAAATCTGACCAAACGATGTATTTTTCCGAGTTATATATTTCGCGTTGATCATTTTGGTTTACTTGATTTATTTTTTCGAGCACTTGAACGTTCGACTTTTATTTATTTGGGGTCCATTTATTTTTATATTTTTTGTCTAAATATTTAGAATAGATAAATAGGATATTTAGTGTTTTAATTTTAATTTATTTTAAATGTTTATTTTATTTAATTTGTGCTTTAAAATGAGCATTAGGGACATTATTGGCAATTTAGAGTTAACTCGAATTTGGTCCCTATATATTATTGGTACTGCTGGAAAAAAGAATAGACTGGAAGAATACTGAAAAGTTATGCCGCTACATATTACTTGCTACTATATATTATTGTTCCAAGCGATACTATACGCATTGACTATTATAATACATATATATGCCACTGCTTTATTCATATGTTATTAACAATATTCTGCCAATGTTACTAACCATATGCATATATCAATGTTATTAACAAGTATGTCTATGTGTGTAAGTGTGTTTGTGTGTGTGCGTGCGCGCCTGTGTGTGTGGCATTGTTCATTATTTCATATGTCGTTACATTATGTCTTCACGCCGACTGTTCATGTCGATATCACACTACAGCTGGTGCGTAGAACTTTGTGCATACCAGTTACTAACATAGGTATATATATATATATATATATATATATATATATATATATATATATATATATATATATATATATATATATATATATATATATATATATATATATATATATATATATATATAATATATATATATATATATATATATATATATATATATATATATATATATATATATATATATATACCACACACACACACACACACACACACACACACACACACACACACACTTAAATGTTAACAAGTTAGTTTTGATATATAATTTCAAATTTTTGTATATATATATATATTGTTAATAATGTTTTATACATTAGTTATGATTGTCCGGGTCGAGTTATGTTTAATTCAATCCGGTTACGATGATCGTATTTTTGCGTTAGTAACATTATTGTTTTAAAACGTTTTCAGATTCCTTTGGCTTTACTTTTTTTCCTTTTGGTTAAATTTAGATTCGCACAATTTTGATCCTTATTGCGATTATCATTTCAAGTGTAGCAAGTTAGGGATGGATTTTATTGGTTTATGTGTGATGTGCTATATTTATCCTTGTATCTCGATTTTACACGCGTCCGACGGTTTAACATAGTGACAATCCACTTTTTATGCGCTTATCGATTCGTGTCTCGATTTGCAATTTGTGGTTTTTTATACCTTGTTGTTTCTTGATTCAATTTGCGAATGACCGCTTATGTGGTAGCAATTTGTCTTTTTAAATTTGTGCTAATTTTTTTACGATCCAAAATCATTATGATTATTCGATTAAATTTCTCTTGGTGGCTTTGCACTTTTCTTTTCAATTTATGTTTTGATTCATTTGTTGTGTGACGTTAATATTGTGTATGCATATTATATCCCTTCAGCTTAACTTTAGGCTCTCAATCATTTGCATGACAACATTAAGTTAGCTCCCCCTTAACCTCAACCTTAGGTTTATCTCTTTGCATGCTAACATTAGGTAGAGTTCCCTTTCTATCTCAATCTTAGGACCACTGTGTATGACAACATTAGGAGTTAGTTTCCCTTATTTGTTTTCTTTTCAACCTTGAAATATCCCTTTTTCCCCTCTCAAATAAAATAAAACACTTAATAAAGACAATGTGTAAAGTGCGTCACAAGCCATAAGCACATGGGAAAAGATGAGTGGATGCATTTCTAACCTGATTTTAGGATACTTTGTGCGCGAGACGTTTGAATCATTAGTGCAAATTACTCGATCCTATGTCAGAGACTTTAGTTCGAATAACATCACAAACAAAGTCAATTCACTTCTCTAAAATTCTTAAACAAACTGCAAATCACTTTGTCCTTTGGGATCTCCGTTCAAACCTTTTTTAGAAAGGGCATGCTACCTCCTTTCTACAACAAACTGGCATCGACCCTAACAGCTGGAACGTGAGCTTAGCATCATTCATAAAAGATACCAACCAACTCGTGGTAGGTCGAACTACGAGCCCTCTGAATTCTTCATTCTCGTTCGAATGAGGATATATAGAAACAAGACAGCGAAGTTTTAGCGAGCACAATCCCCTCATTCACCCGTAGTCCTCTGATTACGTTGACTCTGACTTTTCCATTGCACGACGGAATACGTAAGCATAGGATTGCGAGATCCTATCGAGTCTCCTTTGGTTTTTCTTCTTTCCATTTCCATTAGTAAATAGGCTTTAGATAAACACACCTTTTGATTAGAACAACAAGAGTGGATCCCGTTAAGTACAACGGACGCGAGGGGTGTTAATACATTCCTCTCGCATAATCGACTCCCGAACCCATGATTTGGGTGCGAGACCATATCTTATCCCTTTTGAGGTCTCTTCGAATGTTTCCTTTCTCGTCAGGATAAATAACTTTTGATGGAGACTCTATTTTTCTGTCGGTTGTTTTTCACGTTACGATAGCTGGCGACTCTGCTGGGGACACTGGTTCCCTATGTGAGTCAATCATAGCACTTGTCTGTTTCTTTTTTATTGGGTGTTTGTCTTTTCTTTTTTACTGCTTTTATTGCATTTTCTTGCATTTATTTGCTTATTACTGTCATATTATCCTCTTGTTGTTGCACTGTTGGGGGTTGGTTCTATGAGAGATAAGCCCAGTACCCAGGCTTGAGTGCACACATAGGATTATAGTGGGCTCTTGTTGGCTTACGTGGAGTTTGACACGTATTGTTGACTTGAGTTCACATTCTGACGAGGTTTTATTGGGAGATGCTCTATCTTGTATGTTTATACAATAGCCAAAGTGTTCCTTTGGGAGCTTATGACTCTGGAGACCGTTCATGGGAAGTCAGTTGAGGCCTCCTTGATTGAGGATAATGCCAAACCAGAAATGATAAATGTATTATTATTTCTCGACCTAAGAACCTGTGGGAATGAGGACCTGCTAGGATTGCCTTGTCCATGACTAAAACCCATATGTGAGAGGGAATGGGTTTTGCAGGAAACCTTGACCTTCAACCTACCCGGTTTTCTAGTTTCTCGTCACTTTGGACTTATGATCATGGTATTCCGATTATTTTGGTATTCTGAATTTCTCATCAGAGCAGAACTTTGAACCTATTTAGTCAGCAGCACAACATTTATTTTGAGTTTATGGAAGCTATGATCCCATGTCTGTTGTATTGCATAACATGAACATCTATATATCATTTTGCATATCATTCTTCAACCAGCCAGAACACTCATTCCACCTTTGTTTATGACTAGCCAGTTGATTCCATGATACTCGTTCTGAACAAGCAACGACTATTAAAAACGACAAATTATTTAAAGCAATATCAAGCAGTTTCAGAAGGTAAGGTCAAGTTAGAAGCTGTTGGTAGCTATGTCAAGGAACAACCTTCAGAATGTTGATCCCCCACCAAGCTTTACTATGACGACTAACCCACTGTACAGTTTTCTGCCTGATGAGGATCCTCCACAAGCGAACAACCTTACTCAAGCTCAGTCTGTGTAGCTCTCTTTTGAGAATCAGGATTTACATGAATAGTTTATGGTCCAAGGTGGACATTCCTCTTCTCTTGATACTACAGACTATCATGGTTTTGCATTCTTTATGTCGATTTCCCAAAGGGAGGTCCGAATGATGAAAACTAAGGATCTGAGAGCTCTTGAGTTTGCTGAAATATATCCTGTGTTAGATGAGAAACTCAAAGCCATGGAAGTTCAAGATGCTTTTGGTCTCGACGCTTCAGACATGTGCCTGGTACCTGACCTAGTGTTACCTCCAAGTTTTAAAGCACCAAAGTTTGAGAAGTACAAAGAGGATAGTTTCCCAAAGCAAGATCTGATGATGTTTTGTAGAAGAATAACCTCATATATACACAATGAGAAGTTGGTGATTCACTATTTTCAGAACAGTCTGAGTGGGACATCATTGAATTGGTACATGCAGTTAGAGAGTGGTCACATCCGATCATGGTTGGACTTAGCTAAAGCTTTTCTAAAGCAGTACAAATACAATCTTGACATGGCTCTCAGCCATATATATTTGCAAAGCTTGTCTCAATAGGATAATGAATCCTTCAGAGGATATGCTCGGAGATGGTAAAAATTGGCTTCCAGAGTGCAACCCCCGCTTCTAGACAGATAATTGGTTGACCTATTTATGGATACTTTGCAAGGCCCTTACCTGGATAAAATGATTAGCCTTGGGACATTAAACTTCTCTGACCTGATAATAGTTGGAGAACGCATTGAGAGAGGCCTAAAGAGTGGAAATATCCAAGACGCCTTAAATAGTCAGGCCAGTGAGATTGAATCCCTCAGCTATTCCCAAGAGGAAGAGGGAGATGAAATTGATGCAGTCACGGCAGATGTTGGGTTTTCTCAAGGTGCAACAGTAAAATCTTTTGGTCCTTCATCTTCTCAGCAATCACCATTTCTAGCGTCGTGCTATCCTAGGACTTCATCCCAAAGACCTTGGACTGCTCCCCATGCAAATCAACGAGCCCCATGGCTGAGGTCATCAGAATCAGCATCAGAATCAGAATAGGCCTCACAACAACTTGGAAATAAGGAATGTTCCTCTTCATCCAGTCTTTATGTCATACAGTCAACTCTTACCATATCTGGCTCGAAACTCACTAGTGGAGCCCAAGACTCTGAAGCATATTCCTAAGCCATACCCTCTTGGATATAATCCCCATGTGCAATATGGATATTGTAACACCCCACTTCCTAAATTAAATAAAATATAAACATTATAAATAAACATCAGAGTTTTCCCCAAAATAGTGGGATATCACATCACCAAATTTTTATAAAAATACTTTATTAATTATTCTCAAAAATAATACAGCGGAAAACATTATTCCAACATTCTCGGCCATCCGCCAAATTTCGTAAAATCTTTATTATTATAATTCACAAAAAAAAAGTGATACGTCACAGGATTACAACAAGTTTGACATAAAACAATTAAAACACCCATATCCCGTGTTACGTATCAGAGCATCCTAGACTCGACTGGCACACCACCATCCAAGCTATCTAAGTACCTGGATTATCTGTACTTCCAGAGAAGCACAGACACAACAACAACCAAGGGGTGAGAAAACATGATCAAAAATATATTGGTAATGTAATACATGTAAACAAGGTAGTAAAACACACCAACACACCAATATTCACCCCAACAACTCCATATAACGAACCTATTGTTCAAATTACAATATAACATATTATAATGCAAATATGCAACTCAACACCATGCATGCGGTACCGACTCATTGGTTCATTCAATCGAACCTGGATAGATCACTTACGCTCCTCCTGAGACATGATCTATCCCCCACCATTCTCCACCAAGGAGTACGGATGAATCACTTACGCTCCTCCTGAGACATGATTCATCCCACCAAAACACCATGATATGCACACACCAATGCATAACTATCATATTTAGGCACACTAAGTGCACACGATCCTCCTGATCATATCATCATACATCAATGCATATATGTGTAGATATATTACACCAACACCATATAAATCAATCAGATAGTAAATAAATTCATACTATAACACCATATATAACCACATCCCAACACCCGGGAACACACGATCCTACTGATCACTACATACATATACGTTAACCAATTGTTCACCAACAATATCAAGGAAAACGAGTACCATCACCAAGTAAACAAGTTCATACTTTATCACCAAGATATAAACACGTCCCACCACTCGGGAATACACGATCCTACTGATCACTACACCATGCTCCGCATGATTCATACACCAACTAATTATCCATTTAAATAATTAGTAACGGAAATCACATACTATCACCGAGTACTCACTCTATAACACTCAATCATCTCCCCTATAATCAACAAAGTCCAAGGGCACTACACTCTTAGCGCACACAGTATAACAGCATAGAAAAAACCCCATTCTGCTACGCTCGCTACACCCTCGCTAGGCGAGCTCCCAGCGAATGCTCGCTACCTGTTCGCTTAGCGAACCTCCTCGCGAAGGCAAACAGAACCTACTAGACTCACTCGCTGCCTCACTCGCTAGGCGAGCACCTAGCGAACGCTCGCTGCCTTCTCGCTAAGCGAAGTGCTAGCGAGTTGCCTGCGACTTCTCAAGTTCTCACAGTTCAGAATTCTCACTCTTCTCTGATTCAAGCCTATTCTATAACATCCACTTCCTATACTATCCGTATTACGACCAATGCATATTAGGCTTATCAATCTTCCTATAATTCTACTCCAGATCAACATTACGGCACACTACCGACACTTTAGAGTTACTCTGAACCTTACTCACACCAAACCAACACCAACAGTCAATCAACAATGGCAACATCAAACATCCGTACATCATCATATACATATTATTCCAAAGTCATCACTTAAACAATCTATCGACACATCAAAAAGGTCACACAGAACTTCCCTAAAACCGTAAACCCAACCTATACGCCAAATTAACCAAAAACAACAATTCACCAACACTCAACATATTTCAATCCATCAACATCAACATAACTCAACAATCAATAGCATGTCAATATAAAACTTCATCAACGATACATTCCTACGGGGTTAAGGAATCCCCACTACCCTATACATGTATATACCATTCCCAATCAAGTTTCTCCCCCCTTACCTTGTTAATCGGTTGATCGATGAAATTCTTCCTGGATTTGGTCTCTTGGCCTCCTCTTTTCTTTCCGTTCTTCGTTCCCTTTTTCCTTCGTTCTTCTCACTTCTCTCGTTCTTTCCTCTTCTCTCTTTCTATCGCTCTTTCTCTCTTCCATCTTTCTATCGTGTTATTTTCTCTAATACTTCCCCCATCCCTTCATATTCTATTTTCCTTTTTATTTCCTATCCCAATAATAATAATAACTAATAAAAATAATATAATAATAATAATAATAATAATAACTAATAAAAATAACATAATAATAATAATAATAATAATAATAATAATAATAATAATATTATTATTATTATTATTATTATCACACCAATTTCCCACTATCTATGGTAATCCCTTTTCTCTCTATTCCAACTTTTCTAATATCTCTTTGCTACCCCTTCATATTTCCTTCCTCACGGTTTCTATCATGACTTTTCATATTTCCATTCTAACTTCCCAATAACCCTTCCACCTCTTATTTTACTTATTTCAACCACTAATATTCCCAATAATAATTCTAATATAATAATTATAATAATCATTATAATAATAATAATAATAATATAATATAATACTATTATAATATTATAGTAATATTCAACATAATAATAATAATAGTAATACACCCAACAATAATTATAATTATAATAATAATAATACTAATGATAATAATAACAATTATATTAATACTAATAATAAAATAATATGAATAATAATAATCTTAATATTAATAATACTAATATAATATTACTAATATTAATAATACTAATCATAATAATACTATTAATAATAATAATAATATTATTATTATTATAATCTCACCAAAATAATAATAATAATAATAATAGTAATAATATTATTATCTCACCAAAATAATAATAATATTAATAATACTAATAAATATAATAATATATAATAATAATACCCCCACCAATATTATTATTATTCATTATATTATCATATTCACACCAAAAATCATAATAATATAATAACTATATTAATAATAATATTATATTCTCCATATTAATAATATTACTACAAATATTAATAATAATCATAAATATAATAATAATAATAATAATAATAATAATAATAATAATAATAATAATAATAATAATAATAATAATAATAATAATAATATTAATACCACCACCAATATTACTATTATTTCTTATATTATTATAAACTCACCAAATTACCACCAATGATCTCCCATCTCAGGGACACCCACCAAACATCATCAAATACACCCTACCAAAGGGCACATCAACATATAATATTTAAAATAATAATAAAATGGCTAAATAATTAAAATGGGTGTTACAACTCTCCCCCACTTTAATTATTTTCGTCCTCGAAAATTATCTGATGGAAATAATTCCGGATACGCTCCCCGCATCTTTTATTCCAATTCTCAGGTCACACTGCCTTCTGCAGCACCTCCCCATACTACTTTCACCAAAGATATCTCCTCCCTTCGGAGTTGTTCCTCGCTCGCCAAAACGAACTAGCAATGCCTCAACAATCGGAATATTTTTCACTTGTACATCATCCACCTGGTTCAATGTACTTTCTCGACTAAGACACATGAAACATATCATGCCAATTCACAGCGACAACAGAAAAACAGTCTAACATGTTACTCCTCCCATGCCTCCGCTGCGCCACTCTGATACAACTACAGAACACGTGCGAACTTCTGAGATTTCGAAGCTCGACCAACACCAGTCACCGGCGTGACCCTCAAAATACATATTGCCTCGGATCCTCTCGATCTTCTCAGCCATCTCAAGCATAATCTTCAAGTCTGAGTACAACACTCTCACTCGATTTATTTCAACACAGGAGAGTCCTACACTCCCTATCTCACCAAGCCACATATAGTGCCATTCCGACACTAGGATGGTAACCGTTATTATAGGTAACTCAATCAACGATAATTAATCATCCCACGCTCCACCTTGATCCGACACCCAAGCTCTCACCAATTCTCTACAGACTCAATAGTCCTCTCTGACTGACCATCAGTTTGCGGATGATAGGTCGAACTCAGCTTCAACTTAGTACCCGAAGCTTCTTGTAAGCCCCTCCAAAATCTCAATATAAACCTCAAATTTCCATCTGACACAATATTCGTCAGTATCTCATCCAACTTCACCACTTTCTCAATATGCATCTCGTATATCCTCAACACGGAATAGTTAATCCACTCCTAACAATTCAAATTAAAATTATGTCTTTACAAATTCTTTGGAAATCTCAACACCAATTTCGTGAAAATACTACCTGATTTCCACTCTAGAATATTTAACGACTACATCAGACTCAACAGTCTCTGATGTTCACTCTTCGAATTCCGACAATTCTAACTAGCATATTCCACCTCTCCTTATCCATGGTCTCAAAAACAATCTACTCAAGTTCGGTTACTTCTTCATAGCACCGAGATGGATACTCCATCTACCTCAATGTATTTCTTCACGAGTACTCCTACTCCCTTCAACAACATCTGATATACATACTCTATCATAACACCTCGTGGTATTATTTCCACAAACCCGACAATCCACTCTTCGACTCTAATTTATCAATTTCAACTAATTCACTATTCAACCCAGATTTCTGACTTTCTCGATTCTTCTCAAGGATATCACTAGTCAGATCTTAATAATAAAAGCTTAACTCCATAAGAAGTATCCTTACTCACAAAACGCATGTTATGAAATTTCTCAATCAGTTCTAACTCTTTTCACCATCATCTTCGGTATATGCAAATATTTCTAACTCACTGCATCATCTACCATGTCCGCTTTACCCGAATGGTAATTCAACTCGAAGTCGTACTCTTTTCGAAGTCCCAATTATTTCCTATGCCTCATATTTGTCTTATTCAAATTAAACAAACACCTTAAACTCTTAAGATCACCAAACATCTCCGATCTCAGTCTGAACTTTTGAAGACTCCGACTCCAGTACAATCACAATAGTAACCAACTCTAAATCACTGGTCGGATGATTTCTCTTATACACTTCAAGTTGCCTTTTACATAATTGAAACTCGCTGAAGTTGTCTTTAGCAAATCCCCTAATTATATCAACAAGCATCACAAACACCACAATTAGTTCTATCGGATTCGGCAGAACTTTCCTTACGGAAGTATATCACCGCTCTTTTTCCAACACTGATAACTCCAGTTCCTTATGCTCAACATAATCCTCTATACGCTTCGAATACCTTAAAATATCATTTATTAACACAACCATTGCCTTATATAAATAATTAAAGAAGATCCCATGCCAAGTGGACAAACAAGTTGTGAGTTATAGCGGGAACACATACCGTACCGCCCGTCCTTACCACAAAATTCAAACACACTTCATCAATAAATAGCTTAAATCTATGTCAATACTTCACCATCTCATAGATAATTTGAATAGCTTTCCAACGCTTCGAACCGCGCGTCATTCCGAGTTACGGTTCTCCCGTTACGGCAAAAACACCAGAATAACATTTTCTGCCCAGGACCCCTTCGCCAGGCGAACACCGCAGCGAATATGGACGTCCGCCAGTATGCTCGCCAGGCGAACATGACAGTCCCAAAATCCTCTTTTCGACCGTTACCCGACTTCCGAGTGTCCGATTTCGATTCCGTAAAAAGCTGCGATCTCGGAATTTAACGTACAACAACGATTTTATACTTAGGAAGTCATCCAACACATTTTAAATCTATGAATAATTTAAAACTCAATTACTTCCAATCTCAACAGCAGATCTTTGAGCCTCCTAATACGATAGAACTTTTGACCTTCGTCCCATCCACCACAAGAACTCTACTCGAGATCACATGACCAAGGGACTCACATCCCTCGATCAATTGTTCCATCAAATCATTAACTCTTGGAAGCGAACACCTATCCTTGATAGTCACCCTGTTCACTTATCTATAGTTCACCCAAAGCTTCACAAAACCTTCTATCTGTCTAACCAACAAAATTGGTTCATATTACGGTAGCACACTCAAACAAAAGAACCTCTCTCCTAGAAGGTCTTCAAGTTGACTCTTCAACTTCTCCAATCCCAACGAAAACACACCATATGGAGTCACTAATATCGGACTCGTTCCAACAACAAAGTCAACGTGTGAGCTTTACTTCACACTCCGATAGTAAATCACCTACCTCATCCGGAAACCTCCGGCAATCGCAATTAATTGACATATCCCAATTTTTCTCACTTTCCTTCTCATTCCAAGTTTCAGTCAAAATAGACACTTCAACACCGTCTTACGCCAAATTCCTCAAAATAATCCCTTAAGCACTTAGCTTAACTCAAGACTATACACTGCTCACGTCACCCAAGCTTGCAAGATACGTCTATCCCATCCAACACAATCCCGTCCACTATTAACAAGAGATTAAGGGTGATCAGTTCCTCAATTTGTTAATAGACAGCCGAAATCATGATGGGGTACAAACCATCTTTACCAAACTATAATATCACTCCTCAACACACTAAGCCACCACACTGTAGCTTTTCGGAGAAATACAACTTCTCCCCCACTGGAATCATTCCACTTCTACCAGTGAAGTTAACCAACAACATGTACCGACAGTGTTTTTACACACATGTCGCATACCAGGAAACAATAACACTAGACAACATTGGCCGGACGGACCGACCTGCTCTGATACCAATTGTAACACCCCACTTCCCAAATTAAATAAAATATAAACATTATAAATAAACATCAGAGTTTTCCCCAAAATAGTGGGATATCACATCACCAAATTTTTATAAAAATACTTTATTAATTATTCTCAAAAATAATACAGCGGAAAACATTATTCCAACATTCTCGGCCATCCGCCAAATTTCGTAAAATCTTTATTATTATAATTCACAAAAAAAAAAGTGATACGTCACAGGATTACAACAAGTTTGACATAAAACAATTAAAACACCCATATCCCGTGTTACGTATCAGAGCATCCTAGACTCGACTGGCACACCACCATCCAAGCTATCTAAGTACCTGGATTATCTGTACTTCCGGAGAAGCACAGACACAACAACAACCAAGGGGTGAGAAAACATGATCAAAAATATATTGGTAATGTAATACATGTAAACAAGGTAGTAAAACACACCAACACATCAATATTCACCCCAACAACTCCATATAACGAACCTACTGTTCAAATTACAATATAACATATTATAATGCAAATATGCAACTCAACACCATGCATGCGGTACCGACTCATTGGTTCATTCAATCGAACCTGGATAGATCACTTACGCTCCTCCTGAGACATGATCTATCCCCCACCATTCTCCACCAAGGAGTACGGATGAATCACTTACGCTCCTCCTGAGACATGATTCATCCCACCAAAACACCATGATATGCACACACCAATGCATAACTATCATATTTAGGCACACTAAGTGCACACGATCCTCCTGATCATATCATCATACATCAATGCATATATGTGTAGATATATTACACCAACACCATATAAATCAATCAGATAGTAAATAAATTCATACTATAACACCATATATAACCACATCCCAACACCCGGGAACACACGATCCTACTGATCACTACATACATATACGTTAACCAATTGTTCACCAACAATATCAAGGAAAACGAGTACCATCACCAAGTAAACAAGTTCATACTTTATCACCAAGATATAAACACGTCCCACCACTCGGGAATACACGATCCTACTGATCACTACACCATGCTCCGCATGATTCATACACCAACTAATTATCCATTTAAATAATTAGTAACGGAAATCACATACTATCACCGAGTACTCACTCTATAACACTCAATCATCTCCCCTATAATCAACAAAGTCCAAGGGCACTACACTCTTAGCGCACACAGTATAACAGCATAGAAAAAACCCCATTCTGCTACGCTCGCTACACCCTCGCTAGGCGAGCTCCCAGCGAATGCTCGCTACCTGTTCGCTTAGCGAACCTCCTCGCGAAGGCAAACAGAACCTACTAGACTCACTCGCTGCCTCACTCGCTAGGCGAGCACCTAGCGAACGCTCGCCGCCTTCTCGCTAAGCGAAGTGCTAGCGAGTTGCCTGCGACTTCTCAAGTTCTCACAGTTCAGAATTCTCACTCTTCTCTGATTCAAGCCTATTCTATAACATCCACTTCCTATACTATCCGTATTACGACCAATGCATATTAGGCTTATCAATCTTCCTATAATTCTACTCCAGATCAACATTACGGCACACTACCGACACTTTAGAGTTACTCTGAACCTTACTCACACCAAACCAACACCAACAGTCAATCAACAATGGCAACATCAAACATCCGTACATCATCATATACATATTATTCCAAAGTCATCACTTAAACAATCTATCGACACATCAAAAAGGTCACACAGAACTTCCCTAAAACCGTAAACCCAACCTATACGCCAAATTAACCAAAAACAACAATTCACCAACACTCAACATATTTCAATCCATCAACATCAACATAACTCAACAATCAATAGCATGTCAATATAAAACTTCATCAACGATACATTCCTACGGGGTTAAGGAATCCCCACTACCCTATACATGTATATACCATTCCCAATCAAGTTTCTCCCCCCTTACCTTGTTAATCGGTTGATCGATGAAATTCTTCCTGGATTTGGTCTCTTGGCCTCCTCTTTTCTTTCCGTTCTTCGTTCCCTTTTTCCTTCGTTCTTCTCACTTCTCTCGTTCTTTCCTCTTCTCTCTTTCTATCGCTCTTTCTCTCTTCCATCTTTCTATCGTGTTATTTTCTCTAATACTTCCCCCATCCCTTCATATTCTATTTTCCTTTTTATTTCCTATCCCAATAATAATAATAACTAATAAAAATAATATAATAATAATAATAATAATAATAATAATAACTAATAAAAATAACATAATAATAATAATAATAATAATAATAATAATAATAATATTATTATTATTATTATTATTATTATTATTATTATCACACCAATTTCCCACTATCTATGGTAATCCCTTTTCTCTCTATTCCAACTTTTCTAATATCTCCTTGCTACCCCTTCATATTTCCTTCCTCACGGTTTCTATCATGACTTTTCATATTTCCATTCTAACTTCCCAATAACCCTTGCACCTCTTATTTTACTTATTTCAACCACTAATATTCCCAATAATAATTCTAATATAATAATTATAATAATCATTATAATAATAATAATAATAATAATATAATATAATACTATTATAATATTATAGTAATATTCAACATAATAATAATAATAGTAATACACCCAACAATAATTATAATTATAATAATAATAATACTAATGATAATAATAACAATTATATTAATACTAATAATAAAATAATATGAATAATAATAATCTTAATATTAATAATACTAATATAATATTACTAATATTAATAATTCTAATCATAATAATACTATTAATAATAATAATAATATTATTATTATTATTATTATCTCACCAAAATAATAATAATAATAATAATAATAATAATAGTAATAATATTATTATCTCACCAAAATAATAATAATATTAATAATACTAATAAATATAATAATATATAATAATAATACCTCCACCAATATTATTATTATTCATTATATTATCATATTCACACCAAAAATCATAATAATATAATAACTATATTAATAATAATATTATATTCTCCATATTAATAATATTACTACAAATATTAATAATAATCATAAATATAATAATAATAATAATAATAATAATAATAATAATAATAATAATAATAATAATATTAATACCACCACCAATATTACTATTATTTCTTATATTATTATAAACTCACCAAATTACCACCAATGATCTCCCATCTCAGGGACACCCACCAAACATCATCAAATACACCCTACCAAAGGGCACATCAACATATAATATTTAAAATAATAATAAAATGGCTAAATAATTAAAATGGGTGTTACAGATATCATGGAGGATCCATGGGGAACTCAACTAAAGATTATAAAGCCTTCCAAGCCAAGGTACAACAATTGATTGACAAAAGGTACATATCCTTTCCAAAAGGAAATTTAGTTGTGCACGTCAACCTCTCGTCTATTTGAGCTTGAAGACTTCAAGGGGCATCTCCTCAAGCCGGTGGCTCATATAGGAAGACATTCTCAGGGCTGGAAATCATTGGATCTTTTTTTTTCATTTGCATTGTAATTTATTTCGTGTTAAATGCTACTTGTTTGTTAAACATTGTTGTTTCAAATGGTAATATTAATGAAGTGTCCATGCATTTTTTGAATTAATTATATTGCATTCGCTCATTTTTCTTCAAAAATAAATAAATAAATATATATATATATATATATATATATATATATATATATATATATATATATATATATATATATATATATATATATATATATATATATATATATATATATATATATATATATATATATATATATATATATATATATATATATATATATATATATCAATGTTTCTCCCATTTACTTCACTTTATCTAAACTATTGTTTTAGCAGATACTTGAGGGAGGATGATGAAAACGAAATACCCATAGTTGATGCTTGTATGCTTTCAGATGAAATCCTGTTGATGATGTGCATGCATTATTTCAAATCCTTAAAAAACCAGATATATAAGGGAGATAGACCCTCTTTAACCCCATTGAGCCTAGAAGTAGAAGTTTCTTTTTGTTTGAAAAAACCCTTACATTTAACCTAGGGGCAGGGTAGTCGTCAGTTAATTTGATCGAGCGTTCAAACTTCAAAAGCATTATACATCCAAGGATCTATCACCCTTTATTCCCCACGTATCAGAAGGTCAAAGACATGAGATCACAATGGTTATCCCTCACTATGAAGTGTGAGGCAATCACAACCCTTCCAAAATCAAGACAACCAATGTCATACGATTTGCTCAAGAGAAAAAGAAAAAGATAGAAAGCCCATTAAGTCGAACACTCGAAAATGAGTGACTTAGGCAAAAAGTTAGGGCATCCTGCTGGACTTCAAAATCAGTCCAGGAAAAAGTTAGGGAACAAAAAAAATGATGAAAAAGATAAAAAAAAAATAAAAATTCTCAAGCAAAAGCAAGTCGTGTGACTACAGGCGCCAAAGAAAAAAAGGATGACTGTCACTCTGAAAACCTTGTGAGTTCCTTAATCATCACTCCTACCATTCAATAAACTTTTTGAAAGGCGAGCGCTTGTGCTAAATTAGCTGAACGTAGAACTAGAGATCATCACGAAGAAGGGGTGGATACCAATCAAACTTTGAGCCTACCATCCATTGTTTCAATAACCGTGAACTCGATCACGTTACAACCCTCAAAAGTTCTAATTGAAGCAAGGTCTATTTTGAAAGCATACTAAAACAAGGTTATGTAAACTGACTCCTACAAGATTTTTTATTCTTTTTCTTTCCATCAGCATTGCGTTTGGCCTAATGGTCCACTCGTCACACACTATCACATCATTCCAATAATGATGGGTTTTTTTAAAATCTGCATGAGCATCGTATTAAAATTACCATTTGTGAATGAACATTTTTAATTGCGAGTCATTAATTTACATTGAATAAATTCCAATAAGGAACAGTTGTTGAGGACTGAATCATTCAGCAAAGTTGATCAGCATCTTGAAGTACTATAGATCTGGGACATTGACATCCAATGAGTATGGAATCAGTCAGTCTAAGGCAAGTCCCCAATCATCAATTCACTATGGGGTAAATCATTCAAGAACAGGTTGATCAGAAGTGAATCATCACGAGACTCTACCAGCCAATGGCAAGTCTCCCAGATGTTCTTTGATTAAGGGTGAATCATTCCAATGCTCAATCAGCACAACTTAAGTTGCTTCAATGCTCATTCAGGGGCAAGGTATCTTAAGAGTACTTCAAATCCAACCGCTCCAAGAGCTGGTTAATCAAGGACAAATCCTTTCATGACGCAAATTTTGGGGCAAGACCCCTCCTTGCTTTCAAGCTACTCAAGAAAATTCATTTTCGTCAGCAACTATTGGGTTCAGGACGAGTGTCGAGGAATCATACCATCACCCTATCACATAACCATTTCCTTCTAACAAGACATAAGCCTTGCTACAAAGACCTTCTCATCCACCTCAAGGGAATTTCTGGAAACCTGCATAATCATTGCATAAATCATCCTCATACATTAGTCATGTCGCTTCGCTTAAGCATAAAGCATTGCATTCTATCATCGACCATAACTCTTCAACCTGAATCTGACATCAGAGGACCTTATAACCTAACATCACTCAGCCGTTCTAAGTCCAGTTCCCGTCTAGAAAACCTTCACCAAATATGAGTTCTAGTTTGGTAGATGGCATTCAAGTCCAGTTCTTGCCTGGTCAACGTCATCTTTTAAACTAGTTTCTATCTGGTCACCATTTCTTTAGCCTATCTTTTAACCAGTTCTTGTCTTGTAAACACCGTTTCAAATTCCAGGTCTCGTCTGGAAAATGCTCTAAAAGTCAGTTCCCGTCTGATAGCAAACCAAGAAGTCAGTTCTCATTTGATAACTTACCCTTTTTCCACCAGTTCTCGTATGGTAGTCAGCACCAATTCTCGTCTGGTATTTCCTTTTCAGAGTCTACTTTAGTTGGCAATCGAGAATAAATCCCTAAAAAAATCCAATCACAATCAATCTGGTCCCATGCCTAACCAAAATCCCAACTGTACTTAGCACGGTCATAATCCTTGGGTTGCATATCCTCTTATCCCCGGAAGCCCAAGCCTACATCAATATTTTGCATGCATAATCATCATTGTATTACATCCTCAAACGCGTAGCATTTCCATTTCGTATAGAGCATTACGCCATAAAAAAAATTCAAACATATGCATTTGAAGCATATGCCAGGTTTGATATTCCTTTCACCAGATCTTTCCCCAACAGAATATGGTGTAACTCTGGAGAGAGCATTTAACTTTATCCCCAAGCAGGCGCTCTAACCAATTCTTAGAGTAGTAGATCCGTCAATCTTACCCCTTGATCATCGTTCCCTAGCAGGGTTACCTGTCTAAGATTCCATTCTCTCCTCAGAGTCGTTTAGTGATTAATTCTTTCTTCTTTCATCCATGATTCGGGTGTTAGATGTGTTGATCTCGATATTGCCATGCTCTTTCAACACTCGTCATGTTTGATTCAGTCTCATCAATACTCGTCTGTGTTGATCTTAGACATTCATCGTGATCTTTCAACACTCGTCGTGTTTGTTTTAGTTTCATCAATACTCGTTTGTATTGATTTTAGATTTAGACACCCGTTCTTGTTCTTTCAACACTCGTTCGTGTTTGATTCATTTCATCAATACTTTGTCCGTATTGATCCTAGACACTTATCGCGATTTTCCAATACTCGTCTGTTTTTGATTCTATTCTTCAATACTTCGTTCGTATTGATTTTTCAACACTCGTCCATGTTTGATTCAGTTTCATCAATACTCGGCTGTATTAATCTTAGACACTCATCGTGATCTTTCAACACTCGTCGTATTTGTTTCAGTTTCATCAATACTCGTTCGTATTGATCTTAGACTATCATTGTTACCATTGACACTCGTCTGTACTTATCCCTAGTGTAGTTGTCACTCGTCCGTGTCAATTTCTGCTTCGTTCGTACTGATTTCCCAACTATTATTCACGCTGAGTATATAGTTTCTATTGCTCATTTCCCGTAGCAGTCTTGTTGTTGTATTCCCCAGGAGAGTCATTTCTTCCCCTGCAGGGTGCAAATTTTATGGTTGTTTTAGTATTCAATCCCCTTCT
This sequence comes from Lathyrus sativus, assembly GCA_963859935.3. Lineage (NCBI taxonomy): Eukaryota > Viridiplantae > Streptophyta > Magnoliopsida > Fabales > Fabaceae > Lathyrus > Lathyrus sativus. The sequence continues at coordinate 26,046 of CAWUDS030005751.1, read as the reverse complement.
ACCTCGAACGTCAGAAAGCTATTACTTTCATACACTCAAGTTTAAGTTGATTAAATAGGGGCAGCTTTACACCCCAAAATTTGTCCTCTTATTTCTAACCATAACTGGCTTGTATTTCATGTTCATGTGCATTTTCCATTAGGTCATAACCTTGCATTCAATCATTTGCATTGAACTCCTAAAGACGTGGATCAAAGTATTTTCCTGTGATTTGAGTTTTCCCTATTCAAAGGTGATTTATCTGGCCATTGCACTCGAGTTGAGATGAAGGCTGAGTTCCCAACGTCATGATTATCTTCTTTACCAAGGCTAATAAGATATCAAGGTCATCTTCTTCGTGATTTCTTAAGAGGATTAGTGTGCACTCAAGAGCAGAAATTTTGGTCAAGATGTCATACCCCAATTTTGTTTGGGAATTTAATTTTTTCATTTTTCATTCATCTGACTTTATTTTTACTTTGCATAGAATTTTATCTCGCATAGTGCCTAAAATGTCACTCGGAATAATTTCTCGGATTTACAGATAGACCAGTCAAACTAAAACTCAACGTTGTGTAAAACCGATGGACGGAAAATTTTAAAGTCGAGCTTGCAGATGTCAATTATATTGATCTACGTTTTGTTTAGTTTAATCTGACGTGCAGCCGTAAAAAAAGAGGAGACCGTAAGAATACAGAAAAGTTGGGCCGCTACATATTACTTGCTACTATATATTTGTTCCAAGTGATATTGTATGTATTCACTATTATAACACATATATACGTCATTGCTTTATTCATATGTTATTAACAATATTAATATGTCAATGTTACTAACCATATTCATAAGTCAATGTCCTTAACAAGTATATTTATATGCCACACTGTTCATTATTTCATATGTCATTACATTATGTGTTCACACCGACTGTTTATGTCGATATCACACTGCAGCTGGTGCATAGAACTTTGTGCATACCAGTTACTAACATAGGTATATATATATTGTTAATTAATACTGTTTTTATACTTTAGTTGTGATTGTCTGGGTCGATTTACGTCGATACGCTGGTCACATATTTATGTGCATGATGCGTGACATTTATGTTTAGTTCGATCCGGTTACGATGATCACATTTTTAGGTTAGAAAAATTGTTGTTTTGAAACGTTTTAAAATTCCTTTTGCTTTACTTTTTTTTTCTTTTGGTTAAATTTAGATTTGCACAATTTTTATCCTTATTGCGATGATCACGTCAAGTGTAGCAAGTTAGGGGCGGATTTTATCAGCTTATGTGCGATGTGCTATATTTATCCTTGTATCTCGATTTTACACGCGTCTGACGATTTAACATATTGACAATCTACTTTTTATATGCTTACTGATTCACGTCTCAATTTGCAATTTGTGATTTTTTATTACCTTGTTGTTTCTTGATTCAACTTTAATGACTGCTTACGCGGTAGCAATTTGTTTTTAAATTTGTGCTAATTTTTTGACGATCCAAAATTGTTATGATTATATTCGATTAGATTTCTCTTTTTGGCTTTGCACGTCTTTGCATACGCGATCTTGATTCGCGTATTTGCATCATAATTTTAATCCGTGCACTTTTCTTCTCAATTTATGTTTTGATTCGTTTGTTGTGTGACGTTAATATTATGTATGCATCTTATTCCCCTTCAGCCTAACTTTAGGCTCTCAACCCTTTGCATGACAACATTAAGTTAGCTCTTCCTTAACCTCAACCTTAGGTCTATCTCTTTGCATGCTAACATTAGGTAGAGTTCCCCTTCTATAACAACCTTAGGACCACTGTGCATGATAACATTAGGAGTTAGTTTCCCTTAGTTGTTTTCTTTTCAACCTTGAAATCTCTCTTTTTCCCCTCTCAAATCAAATAAAACACTTAATAAAGACGATGTGTAAAGTGCATCACGAGCCATAAGCACATGATAAAAGATGAGTGGATGCATTTCTAATCTCATTTTAGGATACTTTGTGTGCGAGAAGTTTGTATCGTTAGCGCAAAGTACTCGATCCTATGTCATAGACTTTAGTGCGACACACATCACAAACAAAGTTAATTCACTTTTCTAAAATTCTTAAACAAACTGCAAATAACATTGTCATTTGGGATCTCCGTTCAAACCTTTTTTAGAAAGGGCATGCTACCTCTGTTCTACCATAAACAGGCATCGATCCTAACTGCTGGAACGTGAGCTTAGCATCATTCATAAAAGATACCAACCAACCCGTGGTAGGTCAAACTACGAGCGCTCTGACTTCTTCATTTTCGTCCGAATAAGGATACGTAGGCACAAGACAGTGAAGTCTTGGCGAGCACAATCCCCTCATTCACCTGTAGTCCTCCGAACTACGTTGACCCTCACTTTCCCATTGCATAAGGGAATATGTAGGCATAGGATTGCGAGATCCTATCGAGTCTCCTTTGGTTTTTCTCCTTTCCGTTTCCATTAGCAAATAGGGTTTAGATAAACACACCTTTTGATTAGAACAACAAGAGTGGATCCCATTGAGTACAACGGACGCGAGGGGTGCTAATACCTTCCTCTTGCATAATCGATTCCCGAACCAAAGATTTGGTTGTGAGACCATATATTCTCCCTTTTGAGGTTTCTTTGATTGTTTCCTTTCCCGTCGGGATAAATAAATTTTGATGGCGACTCTATTTTTCCGCCGGTTATTTTCCGTGTTGGGACAAGACCCCAACTTGCAAGCTCAAGGACTCCCCAACAGAGTAGCCAGCTGAAGCTAGCGGGATTATACCTTAGTGAATCGCACACTCTAAGATACAATAGAGTCGCGGCCAAACTTTATTTAGTCCCAAAGGACAGGGAAAATATCGATAAAACTCAAAGGGAAGAGAAATGGGTAAGGGGGTTGTTTTTGAGAGAGGAAGGGACTAGCACCTCGCGTATTTGTCATACTCGACGGGAACCGTGTTGCTTACTTCTAGGCTTAGATGGGTTATCTATCTAAAGGCTACTAGCTAAAGAGAAAGATAAGGAAGAAAGAAAAAAGAAAGTGCTCGTGGAGGATTAGGGCCCTCGTGCCTACATATCTTCATAGTGCAATGAGGAATCCAGAGCTCCGTAGTTCATGGAACCAAGGAAGAGTGTTTAACCAAAACGAGGTGTTTGACTCTCTGGGGGACTCGGTGTGTTAATTGATAAATAGTGATTAATTGAAAAGAGAAAGGAATTGGTTTTAACCGATGGACGGTGATCAACCAAATGGATAAGTGTGGAACCAAGTGAAGGTTGTGACCCAAAGGACGGGTGTGGAACCAAGTGAAGGTTGTGACCCAAAGGGGTTTGGTACACTGACTAAACAAGCAGTACCTGACCGAAGGAAGGGTATTTGAACCAAAAGAAGGTTACTAACCCAAAGGTGCGAGCATTTGAACCAAAGTAAGGTTAATAACTGCAGGGGATTCGGTATTTTAACAGACGGACTATGATCAACCAAAAAGAAAAATTGATTAACCAGGAGATGATGATTAACTTAAGAGGAGCTCAGTATGTTAATATAAGGATTATGGTTAACTGAGGAACATGCGATTAACCAAGAGAAGGTGATTAACCCAAGAAATATTGGTTTTAATAGGCGGACTGTGATAAACCAACGAAAAAGGGAGAAGAACCAAGAGAAGATTGTGAACTCCACAATGGATTTGGTGTTTAACAGATAGACTATGATCAACCAAAGAAAATGATTGATACTTTGTTGGGGAAGAAGAAAAAACTGGTTGTAACAAACAAATTATGATCAACCAAAGAACAAGTGATTGACCAAGAGAATATGATTAACCCAAGAAAGATTGATTAAGATGCGAGTGACCGAAGATCGATTCAGATGGGGATTGAGAGACACTACAGTCTAGAGATAGAGACAATTATTCCAAGCACATGGTCATTCGTCCCTTACCCAAAATGATCAGAATGAGTGTAGGAATTTTCGACTTTCATCCCTTCTCTAGCACTCAGAGGATAGTGTAGAAACTGAAACCGACAGAGTAACGGTGCATGTTATACAGTGCTCCAATGTGTTGTATAGACCATCGGCAGGGGACCAAGCAGAAGAAACTATAAAGGAATCCTAAGGAGAAGAAAGATGGAAGATTAACTAATCAAAATAAGGTTTCGATCAACTAATCAAATGGAAAGGATAATTCAACAATCTTTCAAGCGAGTTGAAAGATCATCAAAGCAAACGTGTGAATTAATGATTATACAAAATTAAAATTTGTTCAATAAAGAACAAACTTAATGCAATCAAGAAAATAAATGCCAAGCACTAAGCAAGAATCAATTAGCATGCATTACTAATCATGGTATCACGTAAAGAAAAGTATACAAAAAGCAACATGGTTTCATAACTTCAAGAATATAAACAATTCAATAATCGGTAAAATTGTGCATCCAAAGTTAGAATTCTTCAAACAGAGGCTAAACAACTCCTAAAACATCCACAAATATCAAACATATCAAGCCATGGAAGTTAAATGAGGAAAGAAAACCAAACATGCATGAAAAAGCTCAAAAATCACATTCTGCTTCAGTGTTAATCAATTAACCATTTGCTATGCAAAAATGGTTAATAGATAACCCTTGGAAAACAGTAGAAAATGATGCAAACAAAGGTGTTAATCGATTAACACATTTTTCCTTGCAAATGGTTAATCGATTAACCCTGTAGTAGTGACAGAAAATCAGTTTATCAAAAGCACTTCCAACAATTAATCACTTATTCAATCATCCACATGTTATGGCATACAATTGTACATGAAAGTTACATCAATTAGAAACAATCAAGCATCAATTGAATCCATCAAACATCAAGATTAATAATCAAACAATTGAATGATCAAATCACAACAAAAAGCTATTGGATCTACATTGTAAACACGCAAAAGTGATCGAAAACAATAAATCAAATAAGAATTACCAACCTACAAGGCGGAGGATTGCCTTGGCAATTATGGTAAGTGAAATGTAGTGATAATAAGCAAAGAAAACTAGAGAATTCTAAGCTTGCAATCAAATCGTAGCGAAAACAAAAAAAACACGATAAATGCTCCAAATACCGATTTGCACCGAGAAGCTTGAGATGATTACTTGAATTGAATAGAAGCTACTATAAATCCAGAAGTCTAAGTAGAAATGTAGTAGAATGGAGGTTTAGCTCAAGAGAATAAACAATTTTGATGTGAAGATTATTACACTCTAATGGTGGAAATTGAGCTTTTGTATGTGGTTTGGTGAAGAAGATGAAGATGAATTGCAGAAAATCCAGAGATAATTGATAGAGAAGAGTGAAATTGAGAAAGAATTGAGAGTGAAGAGTGAAAAATGGTTGAGAATGACTCCCCCCAAATGAAAATGTGAAGGTTTTCTTAAATAGAAGCTAGCTTTGGAGTAGGCTAGGTTTGGAGTTTGCTTTGGAGTTAGTTACATCTAACTCACTGAGTCGAAAGTTGACTCAATTAGTTCTTTGTTAACTCGGTAGGAGCAATCCAATGCAAGTCCAAAATCCAATGGTTCACATGTTTGAAAACAAAGGTGTGTGGTGGTCTTAATTAGAAATGATGTATTGTATCAAATGCAAGTGAACTCTTGAGTTGTCTTGAAGTGTCAAAAAGTGCCTAGAATATTCCATATGACACTAGAACCAATTAGACCCCAAAGAAGTAGAAGAAAAGTTGATGTCATGGAAATGCAGAAAATATGCCAATTTACATGTGTTAATCGATTAACACATTTTGCCTAGCAAATGGTTAATTTATTAACACAGTCAAAACTTGCTCAAATTAGTTTGAAACAAGGTGTTATGGCCATGGCTCTAATTTTTGACTCTTTGCTTTGAAACATAGGCATGGAAATCCTTGTAAAATATTTTACTTATGTTGATGTTGTGATGACTTTATGAGGAGGCGATTAATCAAACTCTGAACTTCAGAATATTCCTGCAACAAAACCAAAGAGAGAAAAATGCTAATGCATATGCCAGTAATGCGAATGCACATGCTTATGCAAAAATACAAAAAGGAAGGTCAAATGCTAGGTTACGACACATATCAACACTCAAGACACTAATATTAGTGATCCGCGTGAAACATAAAAAAACTTCCATTGTAAAAGCATATTTCTAAATATGAAGAAGCAAGTGAAGCCTCATAAAGAAATTAAAACTATCTACGTCCACCTTTTTAACGTTTGCAAGATCATTTGTCATGAAAAGATCTCTAAGATGGATGCAAGAGCAGAAAATTATTTGGTTTTAAGGTTTGTGAAATTCTGGTATGCAGATTTCAGATGTCCTAAGAACATTGATCTCTGCTGAAACAAGGACGAGGACAGATCATGAACAATTTAAATTTCTTTAAATTGTGCCAATGTCATGACCAACGTCATGACCTTTGTTGTGACATCTGCATATTGACAGACTATTTATCTAAACATTTAAATTATGCAAAATTGTAAATGCTAAAAGATAAGTAACACAGTAATTGCTTACCCAGTTTGGTGCAACACCACCTACATATGGGGGCTACCAAGCCAGGGAGGAAATTCACTATTAGCATAATCAATTCAAAATCAAACAACCAGTTTGCACTTCTCACTTAATCTCTACCCAATGACACTTCAACCTAGAGACACTCTAGACCTGAGCATTCCCACTCACTCCCCCTCAATCACAACACATTGATATCCAATTACAGTTACAAAACAGTTATGGAGACTCACTCCAAAACACCTTGATCTTGCTTCACAGCTTTGATCAAGTGACACACACTCTTGCTAAACAGCTTTGAGTGGCACAATGAACACACCTGTTCATACAATTAACCAGAGCAATTATACAACCTACAATTTCTTGGTACACAAGGAATCCTAAGATCCCTAGACACACATGAAGAACCAAGTTCATCACTCACAAAACACATGTGAAGAGCTACGCTCTTCACCCACAAATATGGCTACCACAATGTATTAAAAGATACAAAGGGTGGCTTACACACACAAGGGACTCTCAACCCTAGACCTTTATTTTACACTCTGGTTTTTTTATTTATGTGAGTGCCTGTTTTTCCCTTACTTCTGCGCCTTCTTTTATAGCAATGTAGACTGGGCTTCGGCTGGTCACAAGTAACAAACATTAGGTTTAACGAAGTAACACTAATTTCCACAATTCAAGGTGCTGTCAAATTAGGTCACATCTGCTTCATGTTATGTCCAGCCCTGACTAGAACCTCGCCTAAGATAGCTAAGGAGCCATAATGTAACACCCCCTTCTATACCCCAAATAAATGCATATAAAACAATTAAGCACCTACAAATTATCAGAGTAAAAAGGTTTTTATAATAAGGTATAAAAGAAGAATGCCACAATTTCACCAATAAAACACTTTCACATTTTTCTCCATAAGATATGTAACATTTTCAAAATTAAGCGGGAGATCAAATCATTTAATCGTTTCCAAAATATTAATTCAAATGCACATAAGTCATCCAGATTAATACATCATATCAGTTAGATTACAAAACCACATCAGCTGATACATCGCAATGTATCACAAAAGAATGACTATACTAGTCTAACTACCCGGTGTTACATATCAGAGCAGCCGACTCAAAAGAATGAAGACTAACTTCACAAAAGGACTCCAGCATCCTAATCTGCAATGCCTCATAGAGCATTATAAAACAGCAGAAGGGTGAGAAATATAACCATAATAATCAAAGCATAAGATTATATATATAAAGGTAATCATATAACACTTATTCACATTTCTCACCACACTTCATTCTCATAATCATAATTATATCGTGTTCACATATATCCACATTATGAACATTCACAAGCACATCCCTTCATGCTCTGTTCCACAATCATTCACAAGCACATTTATACAACAACAATATTATGCAATGTGACTCAACATATCAATGCAACTCATGCAATGCGGTACCGAATCTCGTTATCTTTTTTCGGTTTTCACTCTAAACCGGGTCCACCCTTCTAGACCGATAACTCGTTATCATTTTTCGGTTTTTACTTTAAACCGGGTCCACCCTTCTAGACCGATAACAACCAAGCCCGTCCCCTAGGCTTCAAACCCACCCTTCTAGGTTTGGGACAAGCCACTAGTTTCCACGAAACTAACAGACATTGCCTCTTGACTGAATGATGCATGTACAATCGACCAATCACAATAAATGCACTTAAGACCGTTCCCGCATCTTAATCCCATGCATTCGAATAATTCACCCCTTCGAGAATTTCATCATGATTGCACATACAACATATATCAAACATTTATCAATGTATTCATTTCACACATCATCATATTCAACAACAATGCACACATATCACATATGTTCCCATGCATTCCCACAACAATCGCATACATATATGCACTCACAATTCATTAGACGATACACATACATTCATCATTGTATTCCCATGTATCTCTAATTATCACAACAATCAAGGTATTCACATCGCAATACCAATCATACAATTTTAAGTTATGCACACATATTCAAAATGTTCTCATGCATACTCATTACATAATTGTATACCCATTAAGCATTCGCAAGTTCATTGGACAATGCACATACATTCATCATTGTATTCACATGTATTTCTAATTATCACAATTAATGCGCATCGCATATCGACTAGGATTCACGCCCGGAGGCTACCCACACCACACATCATCACAATAGATCATATCTATATCATATCATAAGAATATCAATCTATGTGAAACCACCAAACTATCACCACATGAGCAACACAGCAAAAGAGAAATGCTGTCAAATTCGCCTTCATTCGCCTGGCGAACCCTCGCAGCGAACCTTCGCCTGGCCTTCGCCTGGCGAACCCTCTCAGTGAACACTCGATAGGCTTCGCCTGGCGAGACTTCCCAGCGAGCCCAAGTCAGTAGCTACTGACTTCATTCGCCACCATTCGCCAGCACCTTCGCTGGGCGAACCTTTGCTATCCAACTTCGCTTGGCGAACTCGCCAGCGAAGTCCACTGGGACTTAAATATAATTATTCGCCAACATTCGCTGGGCTTCGCCTGGCGAGAGCCAGCGAACCTGCGCAGAACAGAACCCTATTCTACCTCTCCTTCATCAATCCATCATCAACCCTCTCTTACACATCCAAATCAGTATAAACAACATCAATACATGTTACCCGACTATTCTACGGCATTATTACTCAGTTTCAACCGATTAAATCATCAATCTACCGATTAATCCAACATTTACCCTAATTGGAAAGTGATGAAAACTCTACCAAAACCCCAACCCAACATACATAACATCATGCAATGATCAAATAGAAACATTTCTCACCCTTACCTCGATTAATCGGAGCTTTGATGTTGGTTCTTGATGATTTCCACTTTTCCTCTTCTTCTCCTCTCTTTCTCTTCTTTCTTCTTTCTTTCCTCTTTCTCTCCAAATGTTTCTAACTTTCTTTTCTTTTCTTTCTCACTTATATATTCCTTTTATTTTCTTTCCTCCCAATTTCTTCCTCAATTTTCTATTAATTCCAATTAATAAAATTAATTTCCAATATTAACATAAAATCCCACTAAATCAATTAATTACTACAATTAATTATTTAATGAAATTTGGGCTGTTACAACCCTCCCCCACTTAGGAATTTTCGTCCTCGAAAATGTTACCTGATTCAAACAGTTCTGGATAAGACTCCTTCATCTGGCTCTCAAGCTCCCACGTAACATTTCCACCAGCCGGTCCTCCCCAAGCGACCTTCACTAAAGCAATCTCTTTACCTCGAAGCTGTTTCAATTTCCGATCCTCAATCCGCATAGGTGATGTCTCAACAGTCAGGTTATCTCTCACCTGCACATCATCTATTCGGACTACATGAGACGGATCCGCAATGTATTTCCTCAACTGAGATACATGGAATACGTCGTGAAGATTAGCAAGCGACGGTGGTAAAGCCACACGATAGGCCACTTCTCCTATCCTTTGCAAAAATCTGATAAGGACCAATGAAACGCGGCGACAACTTGCGCGACTTCAGTGCCCTACCAACACCTGTCATCGGAGTGACTCGAAGAAACACATGATCTCCCTCTTGAAATTCAAGTGCCTTCCTCCTCTTGTCATAATAACTCTTCTGACGACTCTGAGTAATTCTCATCTTCTCTTGAATCATCTTGATCTTATCAGTAGTCTGTTGAACTAACTCGGGTCTAACAACAGAACTCTCTCCGGACTCGAACCAACACAATGGTGTCCTACACCGCCTACCATACAACGCCTCAAAATGGTGCCATACCAATACTCGAATGGAAACTGTTGTTGTAGGTAAACTCAATCAAAGGCAAGTAGCTATCCCAAGCTCCTCCTTTTTCCAATACACAAGCTCTCAAAAGATCTTCAAGCGACTGAATCGTCCTCTCCGTCTGACCATCAGTCTGAGGATGATACGCTGAACTCAAACGCAACTTAGTACCCAAAACACTTTGCAAGCTCTCCCAAAATCTCGAAGTAAACCGCGGATCTCTATCCAAAACAATACTCGACGGAATACCATGCAGACACACAATCCTCTCAATATACAACTTAGCCAACTTCTCCAAAGGGTAATCCATACGCATAGGGATAAAGTGAGCAGATTTAGTCAACCTATCCACGATAACCCAAATAGCCTCAAAATTACTCTGCGTCCTCGGCAAACCCGATACAAAATCCATGGAGATACTATCCCATTTCCACTCAGGAATAAACAACGGCTTCATCAAACCCGATGGCTTCTGATGCTCAATCTTTGACTTCTGGCAAGTCAAACAAGAATATACAAATTCCGCGATATCCTTCTTCATACTAGGCCACCAAAATACTTTCCTCAAATCCTGATACATCTTAGTAGCACCCGGATGAATACTCAATCCGCTACGATGTCCTTCCTCAAGGATGCTCTTCTTAAGCTCAACCACGTTCAGAACACAAACTCGATCCCGACATCTCATAATACCATTTTCATCAATCCGAAAATCACCACCTTGGCCTTGGTTGATCAAGGTCAACCGATCAACTAAATTCAAATCCAATTTCTGTCCTTCTCGAATTTCATCCAAAATACCACTTGTAAGCTTTAACATACCCAACTTAAATCCAAAAGAAGTCCTCTCACATACCAAACTCAAATCCCGAAATTGCTCAATCAATTCCAACTCTTTCACCATCAATGCCGACATATGCAATGATTTCCGACTCAATGCATCTGCTACTACATTCGCTTTTCCCGGATGGTAGTTCAAGCCAAACTCATAATCCTTCAAAAGTTCAAGCCATCTTCTTTGTCTTGCATTCAATTCCTTTTGATCAAAAAGATATCTCAAACTCTTGTGGTCACTAAACACTTCAAATCTTGCGCCAAATAAATAATGCCTCCAGAGTTTCAACACGAACACAACGGCGGCCAACTCTAAGTCATGCGTCGGATAATTCTTCTCATGCACTTTGAGTTGCCTCGAAGCATAAGCTACAACTTGGTTATTCTGCATCAACACACCTCCTAAACCCACCAAAGAAGCATCACAATACACAACGAATGGTTCTTCTGGATTTGGCAGAATCAAAACAGGAGCTGTCGTCAACCTTCGCTTAAGTTCTTGAAAACTCGCTTCACACTTGGAGTCCCAAACAAAGGCTTGACCTTTCCTAGTCAACTGTGTCAACGGCAACGATAACTTAGCAAATCCTTCAATAAACTTCCGATAATAACCGGCTAAACCAAGAAAACTTCTGATCTCAAAAACTGACTTCGGAGTCTCCCATTGCGACACCGCTTCAACCTTCGACGGATCGACCGTAATACCACTACTAGAAATCACGTGACCAAGGAAACTAACTTCCTTCAACCAAAACTCACACTTAGAAAGCTTCACGAACAACTGCTTCTCTCTCAGCACAGATAACACAATCTTCAGATGCTCGGCATGCTCTCCTTCGCTCTTCGAATAAACCAAGATGTCGTTGACAAACACCACCACAAACTTATCCAAATAAGGATGGAAAATCCTATTCATGTACTCCATAAATACACCTGGTGCATTAGTCACACCAAATGGCATCACGGAATACTCATAGTGTCCATACCTCGTCCGAAAGGCCGTCTTCTGAATATCCTCAGCTTTCACACGGATCTGATGATACCCAGATCTCAAATCAATCTTGCTGAACACGCTTGCACCAACCAACTGATCCATCAGATCATCAATCCTTGGAAGTGGATACTTATTCTTAATAGTCACCTTGTTCAACTGTCTGTAATCCACACAGAGCCTCATAGAACCCTCTTTCTTCTTAACCAACAACACCGGTGCACCCCACAGTGACACGCTCGGACGAATAAACCTCTTCTCGAGCAAATCCTCAAGTTGACTCTTCAACTCTTTCAATTCCGATGCCGACATACGATAAGGAGCCATCGATATCGGACTAGTTCCAGGAATCAAATCTATCGAAAACTCCACTTCTCGCTCCGGCGGTAAATCCTTTATCTCTTCAGGGAATACTTCCGGAAAATCTCTAACAATGGGCAAAGCATCAATCTCTTCACTTTCACTAGTCCTCAAAGTTGCCATAAGCATAAATACCTTAGCCCCATCTTGTACCGATTCCTTCACTTGTTTCCTCGTCATAAACAATTCTCTTTCAACATCCGAGTCGGGAAAAATAACCGTTTTGTCAAAACAGTTAATATACACACGATTGAATTTTAACCAATTCATTCCAAGAATGACATCCAGATGATCTAAATTAAGACACACTAAATCAATCCCAAAATCTCTACCGAAAATGCTCAACGGGCAATTCAAGCAAACATACGGTGTAGTTACCGAACCCATAGAAAGAGTATCAATAACCATACCGCCATCAATCACAGACAACTCAAGATTTAACCTTCTAACACAATCCAAAGAAATAAAAGAATGCGTAGCTCCGGTATCAATTATAGCGATCAAAGGTGTACCATTAATGAAGCACGTACCTCGGATCAATCGATCGTCGCTAGCAGTCTTAGATCCAGATAGAGCGGACACTTTCCCGCTCCCTTGATTCTTCTTCAGCTTATCGCACTTGGTACTGATGTGCCCTCGCTCACCACAGTTATAGCAAGTAACACTCGCACCACTTCTACACTCAAGAGCCTTGTGGCCTGGCTTGCCACACTTAAAACACGTCTTCTCAACACTTTTGCATTCCAAAGCACGGTGCCCCTCTTCACCACACCTATAACATCTCACCGGAGTAGAAACTCCCCCACTTGGTTTCTCACCGAAACCAACCCTTTGTTTCCCCTTATCAGCAGGAGTCACGTAAGGTTTTCCTCTGAATTGACCTTTTCCTTTCTTATCACTTAGGCTCTTGTAGTGGCTAGACCTAGCCCTACTGTCTTCGTCATAAATTCTGCTCTTGTTAACCAACTCAGAAAACCGCCTGATTTCCTGATATCCAATAGCTTGTCTAATCTCGGGTCTCAAACCATTCACAAACTTGAGGCACTTAGACCTCTCAGCATTACCAGTATTATAGTGAGGACAAAATTTGATCAACTCCTCAAATTTTGCCGCATACTCAGCAACCGTCGAATTACCTTGCTTCAACTCAAGAAATTCGATCTCTTTCTTCCCCCGCACATCCTCTGGAAAATACTTCTCCAGAAAGGTTTCTCTAAACAAATTCCACGTAATCACAATATCATCTTCCTCAAATCTTTGGCGAGTATTACCCCACCAATCTTCAGCTTCTTCTTCGAGCATATGAGTCCCAAACTGAACCTTTTGTGCATCATTCATAACTCGAAAAATCTTTTCCACAGCTTTCAACCAAATTTGTGCCTTGTCCGGTTCATGAGTTCCCTTGAAGACCGGAGGGTTATTCTTTTGGAATTTCCCCAAAGCACGGAATCCATCATCACATGATTCCTCACATTCACATTGGCCGGAGGATTCTGCCCAATTGCCCCCGCCAATCTCGTCAATGCCTCCGCAATCGCTTCGTCGTTCCTCCCTGCAACCATCTTACTAATTCCAACAACAGAACCACGTAAGAACAACCAATATTGATAATGCATCACACGAATATCAATAACACACAGCGAAAAACACTCTAACAACTTGGCCGGACGGACCGACCTGCTCTGATACCACTATTGTAACACCCCCTTCTATACCCCAAATAAATGCATATAAAACAATTAAGCACCTACAAATTATCAGAGTAAAAAGGTTTTTATAATAAGGTATAAAAGAAGAATGCCACAATTTCACCAATAAAACACTTTCACATTTTTCTCCATAAGATATGTAACATTTTCAAAATTAAGCGGGAGATCAAATCATTTAATCGTTTCCAAAATATTAATTCAAATGCACATAAGTCATCCAGATTAATACATCATATCAGTTAGATTACAAAACCACATCAGCTAATACATCGCAATGTATCACAAAAGAATGACTATACTAGTCTAACTACCCGGTGTTACATATCAGAGCAGCCGACTCAAAAGAATGAAGACTAACTTCACAAAAGGACTCCAGCATCCTAATCTGCAATGCCTCATAGAGCATTATAAAACAGCAGAAGGGTGAGAAATATAACCATAATAATCAAAGCATAAGATTATATATATATAAAGGTAATCATATAACACTTATTCACATTTCTCACCACACTTCATTCTCATAATCATAATTATATCGTGTTCACATATATCAACATTATGAACATTCACAAGCACATCCCTTCATGCTCTGTTCCACATTCATTCACAAGCACATTTATACAACAACAATATTATGCAATGTGACTCAACATATCAATGCAACTCATGCAATGCGGTTCCGACTCTCGTTATCTTTTTTCGGTTTTCACTCTAAACCGGGTCCACCCTTCTAGACCGATAACTCGTTATCATTTTTCGGTTTTTACTTTAAACCGGGTCCACCCTTCTAGACCGATAACAACCAAGCCCGTCCCCTAGGCTTCAAACCCACCCTTCTAGGTTTGGGATAAGCCACTAGTTTCCACGAAACTAACAGACATTGCCTCTTGACTGAATGATGCATGTACAATCGACCAATCACAATAAATGCACTTAAGACCGTTCCCGCATCTTAATCCCATGCATTCGAATAATTCACCCCTTCGAGAATTTCATCATGATTGCACATACAACATATATCAAACATTTATCAATGTATTCATTTCACACATCATCATATTCAACAACAATGCACACATATCACATATGTTCCCATGCATTCCCACAACAATCGCATACATATATGCACTCACAAATTCATTAGACGATACACATACATTCATCATTGTATTCCCATGTATCTCTAATTATCACAACAATCAAGGTATTCACATCGCAATACCAATCATACAATTTTAAGTTATGCACACATATTCAAAATGTTCTCATGCATACTCATTACATAATTGTATACCCATTAAGCATTCGCAAGTTCATTGGACAATGCACATACATTCATCATTGTATTCACATGTATTTCTAATTATCACAATTAATGCGCATCGCATATCGACTAGGATTCACGCCCAGAGGCTACCCACACCACACATCATCACAATAGATCATATCTATATCATATCATAAGAATATCAATCTATGTGAAACCACCAACTATCACCACATGAGCAACACAGCAAAAGAGAAATGCTGTCAAATTCGCCTTCATTCGCCTGGCGAACCCTCGCAGCGAACCTTCGCCTGGCCTTCGCCTGGCGAACTCTCTCAGCGAACACTCGCTAGGCTTCGCCTGGCGAGACTTCCCAGCGAGCCCAAGTCAGTAGCTACTGACTTTATTCGCCACCATTCGCCAGCACCTTCGCTGGGCGAACCTTTGCTATCCAACTTCGCTTGGCGAACTCGCCAGCGAAGTCCACTGGGACTTAAATATAATTATTCGCCAACATTCGCTGGGCTTCGCCTGGCGAAGCTTCGCCTTTGCTCGCCTGGCGAGAGCCAGCGAACCTGCGCAGAACAGAACCCTATTCTGCCTCTCCTTCATCAATCCATCATCAACCCTCTCTTACACATCCAAATCAGTATAAACAGCATCAATACATGTTACCCGATTATTCTACGGCATTATTACTCAGTTTCAACCGATTAAATCATCAATCTACCGATTAATCCAACATTTGCCCTAATTAGAAAGTGATGAAAACTCTACCAAAACCCCAACCCAATATACATAACATCATGCAATGATCAAATAGAAACATTTCTCACCCTTACCTCGATTAATCGGAGCTTTGATGTTGGTTCTTGATGATTTCCACTTTTCCTCTTCTTCTCCTCTCTTTCTCTTCTTTCTTCTTTCTTTCCTCTTTCTCTCCAAATGTTTCTAACTTTCTTTTCTTTTCTTTCTCACTTATATATTCCTTTTATTTTCTTTCCTCCCAATTTCTTCCTCAATTTTCTATTAATTCCAATTAATAAAATTAATTTCCAATATTAACATAAAATCCCACTAAATCAATTAATTACTACAATTAATTATTTAATGAAATTTGGGCTGTTACACATAACAGGTTCTTGAAATTTAGCCTGAGATATATCAGGTGTCATAACAGAAAAACAAACCCTGCACGCCTGATGTCATACGATCAATGTCATAACATTGGTCATGACATTCAGCTTGCCCTGCTGAAGACTTCTGTAGAATTTTCTTCATGACAGTAGAAACAAATGTTTTATAGTTCCCTAAAAAGTATCAGATCCTTTTTATGAACACTAATTAAATCTGCACTTTGTTTCTAATAACATTCTTTGGCCTGCACATACTGATGAGGAATATCCAACAGGACCAAAACACTTCTGTCAAGAGATATAACATAGCAGCCCCTGTTGTACCAGACATTGATGTCATGATACTCAGTATGACATCCATGACATCAGTTCTTTCATCAGCTTCTGCTAGCTCCTACTGCACCAGAAAGCGATGTCATGACATTGGTAATGACATCCATGACAACAGTTCTGTCATCAGCTTCTGCTACACCACAACTCCTGCTATTTATAACACATGACAGCAGCTCTGTCATGACAGTAGATGGATGTCATGACATTCAGCATGACATTCACATTAAAATACTCCACATTAGTTCTGTCACCACAGCAGATGGAGATGTTATAACATCCTACTTAACATCAGTGCAGGATCATGTTTTACCAAATTTTAGCCAATCATAGAACCATGGACAATTCTATATCATAGAACCATGGAACTAGCAATCTCCCCCTTTGGTAAATTTTGGCTAAAACAACCAAACAACTTATCCGGGCAGCCGCAATAGTTTACACAACCTATCATGCTCCCCCTTAATAGTTGCATCCAGCAAGCAATAACATAACATTAACACTTTACTCCCCCTTGGTTAGTCAAAAATTTGACAAAAACTTGAGTAAATGTACATACATATGCTCATAACACAAATTTTACATGGTGTCCAAAAATGTATTAATCTCACAATCTCCCAAGAAATACACAAGTTGCTTGACCTCTAATTAAGACTGCACCACTTCAGCACCAATCCATAGGCAAGGATTTAAACCCCTCTGCTGAACTCAACATAAATCAGAGCACTAAGTTTTGATTATCCAACTTATGCATATGAACAACAGACTGACTACTTTACACCATGATGAGAAACAACCTCCTCTGCAACAACTCCACACAGATTTACCCTATGGGCATAGTCATTGAATCTTGAGTTCTTATCTTGTCTGAAGCTGCACCTTCAGAATGACACATTTTTAATCACCAATTAAAGGATAATCAATTAAATACTTGCCAAGTAACAATTGATTTTTAATCCCCAGTTTGAGACACAAATATTCTGTAGAGAAAAATAAATTCTCCCAAACAAAAACCAATGTTGTTTCCTAGGCCATTCATCACAGTCCTAGTTCAAACCAACATCAGTGGTCCAAGAACACAAGCTTTCCTGAGAATTAGAAAACTATGTCCATGGCTCCACATCAGCAGCTACACATCTTCCCCTGTCATGCATACTCAATACTCCACCTGAAAGAGAGAACCCAAACATATGAAGACTTTCTTCAACATATTCATACTGCAGCTTTACATTCCTACAAACCATACTGGAACAAATAGCAAAAGAGTTGTAGAATAACTATCTGGAAGATCTCCAAGATGTCAGGGTAAAGGTCCTTCCATCTGCACAGGATCAGAGTTGATGATGTCTTGATCTTTATCTTCACCAGACACACTAGGATAAAGGCCTACAAACTTGACTGGATCCATGGACATCCTAAGAAAATAACCAAAAGGACGACACTTGTCATCTTCACCATGAGCTTGGAGCAGTAACCCAATGTCAAAACATCTTGTCTGGCATTCTATCTTCATAAAATCCCAAACTGTTTGAACCACAAACAATCTTGGTACATAACTGCACTTTGCAGAAACACATCCTAGATAGAATTATAGCTCCCCATATCAAGGGTAACCAGTGCACATGAATGGAAAACATAAGACGCATCTTCAAGTCTTCAAGAACTCATTCTCTGTTCAACACACATGTTGAACGCATTCGCCATAAGCAAATAGTACATCCATCAACCAAAATCTCTCCCCCTATCTTTGACAAAAGATGCTCCAAGATCACCACATTATCTCTCATGACCAACTTCATGCTCATACAGTGAGAAAGCATCAAACTGATCCACCTCTTCCTAGAGTTACTTGTCAGCAGAAGAGACCACTCCTCCACAAGTATTCTGACCTTAGGCTGCGTACAAGATAGACACCCCATAATCCAAGACATTATTTCCTCATCATTCTCCCATATGATAAGTTAGAACACTTCTGATTCAGCTAGGGGCTTTATCACATCGGAATGCAATCAACCATTGACCCACTCCAGTCTTGTACAATACCTTCACATCATACTCCAGACAATCCTTTTACCTTATCATTCTCTCGTATGACAAGATAGAGTACTTCTTAGCCAAGATGTGAATCACAAGTTCTGTACCAGATCTTCAAGTCCTTTGCCAAGGGAAACCAAACCATATCCACTGTTTCTTTATCTGCCCACAACTGGACTTACTTCTACTTAGTAATCCAACTGAAGATCTTTAGAGAACACAGCTCCACCAGCTTGATCAAAATCATCTCCAAGAGAGGGTAATCTTCCATACATAACTTAGGGCTTCTACCACAAGCTCAAATATATGAGCAGAAACAGATCCTTCTTTGGTCTTCAACCAACTACCCTTTTACACAAGAATAGTTTTTCTAAAGGCTCACTACATAAATAACCAAATGCCACTGTTTGGTTACTCATCATCTTTCAGAGTTCTAGCAAGCTTGATCTTCATATCCTACATGCTCCAAGGCAACTTAGATACACCAAGACTTGGACCTGTAACACCTACCCTTCACACAGCTCCTGCAAACTACATGAGATAGTATCAATTCCATTCATACCTGAGAAGATTATCTTCAAATGTTGTACCACAACATCCATTGAGACCCTGAAGTTGCTGCTTGATGTCACAACTTCGGTTAAGACATCCAGCTGGAGAGTTCAGGCTTTTATTCTTGAAGTGCATTTGCTTTAAGAACTCCTCTTTAAAGAAAACCAAACATGCCAAGCTTGATTCTTTAGAGAAGGAAGATCATAAAAGTCTTTACAAAAGGATTCCCGCTTTCCTTAGGTAGAGACTTCTTTAGAAAGTCAAGGATAACTGCCACTTATCCTTGTCCTCCAAGATGAGCAAGGTCACATGCTCCTTAGATCCGAAATAAACTGACTCAAGCAATGCTATTACCATCACCATATTCTAGACACGTTTTTTGCCAGGAAACTTTCTAGATAAAGATTAGATACTTCTAGCAAGAACTAGAACACACCAGCTACACTCCAATACTCCTGACCAAAAAAATGTCTTCATCTTTACTCCCATCAACACTACATTCTAGCCTAAGTTTCTTGCCAAGAACCTTACTAGAATGAAGACAAATCCTACCATGCATGCGTATGGTACCAAGATCATCATCTCTATCTCCTTTTATATACCGATTCACTCCTTGAATCAACAGAATTCTGCACAATCTCTGCTGATGGAATGTCTTAACATCTGGTTTAACATCAGCTTCTTGAAGTAGACCAAACAAATCAGGGGCCTGACCCTTGTGCAACAACTGATGAGACACCTTGATCAATTAAGGATAATTCATTAAATATTTGTGAATATCTCAAATAGCAATGAATCTTAAATCCTTTTAAAAAATCCTTCTTGAACTTCAGCAATCTTGAACTTCATGATAACCAATTAAATACTTGTGCATTCCACAAATAAATATTGATTTTAAATCCACCCATCTTGTTGAGAAGACCATTTACACTTCAGCAATACCAAATGTATTCTTTGGTTGAAAGATCTTTACTGTTGAAACATCAAGGTTGACATCCTTGACTTAACCTGCCTATGACTTCCTCTACTGATAGAATCCTTGCAAGTCATGAGTGGTGAAAATAAATCACCTCCCACTATCTTCTTTAGCACAGCTTCTAGTAATCTGCCACAGCCATACATCAAACTGTATATGAGCCAGTCTTCTCCCAGGGGCATCAGAATTCTTTTATCAGAGAACTATGCAGCGGAACCACCAAAAGAACATGCCCTAAAAAATATGTTTGATCATTCATCAGGTCATAGGAGAGAAGTAGTCACTCCTCCTTAGGCAGCACATACACCAGGTCATAGAAGCTCCTATATTAGAGGGCACAGCAGCAGATACAAGCTTCTTTTAGCTCCATGAGCAGTAGCTCAAAAATTCAGCAAGATCAACAACTCAACTTCTCCTTGTTCCAAAACACCAGAAAGTATCTCCCAAGATCTCATCCAGAATAGACACGATGCCTGCTCTGATACCAATTGAAATTCTGGTATGCAGATTTCAAATGTCCCAAGAACATTGATCTCTGCTGAAACAAGGATGAGGACAGATCATGAACAATTTAAATTTCTTTAAATTGTGCCAATGTCATGATCAACGTCATGACCTCTGTTGTGACATATGCATACTGACATACTATTTATCTAAACATTTAAATTGTGCAGAATTGTAAATGCTGAAAGATAAATAACACAGTAATTGTTTACCTAGTTCGGTGCAATATCACCTACATCTGGGGGCTACCAAGCCAGGGAGGAAATTCACTATTAGCAGAATAAATTCAAAGTCAAACAACCAGTTTGCACTTCTCACTTAATCTCTACCCAATGACACTTTAACCTAGAGACACTCTAGTCCTGAAATACAGACTGGGCTTGGGCTGGTCACAAGTAACAAACATTAGGTTTAACAAAGTAACACTAATTTCCACAATTCAAGATGCTGTCAAATTAGGTCACATCTGCTTCATGTTATGTCCAGCCCTGACTAGAATCTCACCAAAGATAGCTAAGGATCAATAACATGTTTCTTGAAATTTAGCCTGAGATATATCAGGTATCATAACAGAAAAACAAACCCTGCACACTGTCGCTACTGCGAAAATCGGCGCTGGCTGAACAGAAGAGTCGCCACCGTGCGTTATTTATCCCACGGGAGGGAAAGGAAACGCTCAGAGTAAACCTCGCACAACACGGGAAAGGTATGGTCGTCGCAACCAAACCTGGATTCGGGAGTCGGTTACGCAAGGGGAAGGTATTAGCACCCCTCACGTCCATCGTACTCGATGGGATCCACGCTTGTTTTCGGGTATGGATTGTTATTCTATCTAAACTATAGGTCAAGGGTGAAAAAGAAAATAAAATGAAAATAAAAATGACTCGGCAAAGTATCGCACTTTATGCCTACGTATTCCCGTCTGGAACGAGAAATCAGAGTCAACGTAGTTCGCCTACCTACGGGAAAGGAGGGGAAGGTTGCTCGCTAGGATATCGCATCCTATGCCTACGTACTTCCATACAGCATGAAAGATCAGAGCAAACGTAGTTCGGGCCACGTATGACACAAGCTTGTCTTGGTTGATTTTATTCTTTCTGAAAAAAGGTTTTCTAATTAGCGGTCCAAGCGGACAAAAATGACGCTTTGATGAGTTCACATTCTTTTACGGAAGAAGTGTCTTTTATTGAGTTTGAAATCTTTACGTGTTTTTCTGTTTGTTTTGAGGAAGAAGAGACAGAACTCTAACCTACGGTTGCAAAGGGAAACAAACTAACCTAATGTTATCATGCATGGGTTAAGACCTAGTGTCTATCATGCTCCTCTCTTGCACAGAGAGAAACAGAGATCCTACGGGATAGGCAGAAACAGAAACAATATCAGATATATACAGTAAAGCGGTAAAATGCATGGATGCAACAGTACAAGCGAGGCAAGGGAGTCCCACTCAACCTCGAACCTAGAAAACAAATAGGCAAAAGTGAACAGGCTTCACCTTCAACCCAACAGGGTAAACAGCAAACAATACAGTCCAGAAAACCAACCAATACATCAACAATGACATACAACAGCAAAAGAAACAGCATCAGCAGCTCTGAATCAACATCTGGCTTCAAGTAATCTCCAATCAGCTACAGGCTTCAACAAGCATCAATCTCCATCTTCATGGCCTTCAGGCAAGGGCTTTGATCATCTGTCTTCTATCTGCAATGGCTTTCTTCAAGCTAAAACCTCCAGGATGAGGGATTAGTCACAAGAGTGAATTGGGTGTTAAGCAATCAGTTGACTACCAAGGGTGGTGAACAGACTGCTTCTAACACAAGAGACATTTTCTCTCAAGAGTTCTATCTCATAGACACTATCACCAAGCCTTCCAAAGGAAGGGGGTGAGTGTCTTAGAGAGACTCTGAATCACAGAGAAGAATGGATGCAGACAAGGCAATCCATGTTTGAGAAACAAACTTTCTAACCTAGAGCTCTGCCTAGCTCCTAAACCCTAGTTCCTCAGCATCTGCTAGCAAGAATCTTCTCTCCAACTCTGGCAGTTGATCTTCAATCTCTGAATCTCCAATGGTCTTCATCTCCTCAAGTCTTCAGCTCTCCCAAGTCCCCAGACAATCCCAATACCCAAGCAAGCAAGCAATAATCCCCAGAGGGCACACCACACCAGTCAATCAGACATACACAGAGTATTAATAGCAGTAGGGGAATCCTGACTTTTCCTAAGGGGATCTAATAACTACCCATAGCCCCTATAGTCCCATAGCTAAACTAGTTAAATCCTAAGTCCTAAGGGAAAAGAATCAAATCTCCTAAGTCATCACCTAAAAAAACCCTAATTTGTTCATGTTATTCAAGCTACATTAAGCACCTAAAATTAATTTCTAAAATGGGAACTAAATTGTTTCTACAAGTTCAATATCTCATCTAAACAACCTAAAAAGAATGAACAAAAATATGAAAGCATCTAATAGAACAAAAATTAACAAAATCATGCATGAAATGGAGCTATTTAAAATGTCATTTATTTAGAAAATATGGGAAAAATATCAAATAAAAATAAAAATGCAATTTTATTTAATGACAATTTTCTACACAGAACCAAGAAAATATAGAAAAAACAACCACTAAAAAAGAGTTAATTTCCTATTTTATATGATTTTTAAAGTTGGTAAAAATTAAAATGAATTAAAAAACTAAATCAATTAAAATGAGAGGGAGGGGGGTAAGAATAGCAATTCGCTCAGTTCATATTCTTGGATGGGCCAGGCAGTGGGGGTGCGCGTAGCAAGTTGCATTAGGCCCAGAACAAGTCAGAATTCATGGAAAATAAAAAAAACAAGCAGGGGGTGCATTCAGCATGATTTTCACGTTCAAATTAAATTGGGCTCAGCATTGGGTGGTGTCAATAGCAAACACACCTAGGCCCGCCCGTTTCATTAAATGAAACGGTGCGTTTAGGGCACCTATTCTCTCCCTCCAAAATTCAGCTTCAAATGAGAGCCACAGGATTGGATCCTGGGTCAAAGGTCCAACACGCGATAGACGCTCAGGATTGCGTCTTCAACCTTGGTTCATGAGAACTAGGATTTCCCTCCATGAATAACCATGCACGCACCAACTTCAGCCTCTCGGTTCTCTCTCCACAGTCCATGAAAGGCCACGATGTAAACACGAAAAACACTCCAAATCTCTCCCTCTATACGCCTATGATCATAGTTTGTTTTGAAACTCATCATAACTCTCAACCCGATAGCAATAATCTCTGGCCACCATGAAAATGCTCTGCAACTTATCAGCATAATTCTCAATCAAACCTATACTAATCTAATCTATGACTAATGGTGATTATTCTGATCTATCAAACTAAGATCATCATGCACTATGCTACACATTCTAAGTCCTAACAGTTCTAACAACCTGCTATGAATCATCACCAAACAGCACCAAACTCATCCTAATCGTTCTACTAACAACCTAAATCACATCTAAACTAATAAAACCATGTTAACTAACTAAATCGAGCAATGGCAGAGAAAATGCACCTGGTGTGAAAGCTTGGAAATGGATGCTGAACTCGTGGATTTGAGAGCCTGGATGCTTCAATCTTGATCAACTACCTCAGTGCTGGATTCTGTATGCAACACCTTGATGAATTTGGCCTTGAATCTTGCTGTCCACTTGAAATTGCAATTTGTGTGTTCTTGATGGAAGTGCACGAAAATGGATCAATTTCAATCAGATCCTTGTTGATCTTTAGTCCATGATGATGATTGAATATGGTAGAATCAATATTGGTGATGATTGATGAAGATTTTGTGAGATTGAAGTGAACTTGCAATGAGAAAGAATGAGAAAACTTTGGGAAATTTTTGGTGAAAAATGAATCCAACCCTTGCTCAATTCTGATTTCATGAATATATAGTGCTCAAATGAACTTTCTAGAACCATCTTGCAACTTCCCTTGCATTCCAACTTTGATTGATTTTGGTTATGTTTCTTCAAATGCAAGTAACCATGAATAACTTTGATTTTTTCCACTAAGCTCAAAAATGTACTTGAACCATTGTTCTTAGAATGTGTTTTGGACCCAAAATCATATATTGGAAGTCTCCATTTGGACTTATAAATCTCTCAAACCATTTTTCACCTTGACTTTATTTAAGTTATAAGCCATTTTAGTTCAAATTTTGACCAATCATGCAACTTCATGTTATGAGCTTTTCCAACAATTTGTGACCTTCTTTCTAGACTCAAAATTTCATTTGGAGTAAGTTTGATGTTGTAAGTTTTTCCATTTGAGGCCTCCTTGTATGAGTTTTGGACATAGGTTAAAATGACCTGTAATTCACAAATGACCAAAATACCCTTTGCTTGCCAAGACCATAAGTTGAGTTCCACACATCATATGAAGGCATACTATACCATTCTAGAAAGCTAAGACAATGAGGAACAATTCTTATGTTGACCAAGAATTCATTTGAAATCTCCTTGAGGGGTAAAACTAGCTTGGAAGTCAAGTCACTTTCACAGACAAAATTTCAGATACCTCAGATGACCTGTAACTTGCAAGGACCATAACTTGAGTTCTATAAATCTCCTTGATGTCTTCCACCACTCAAATTAAAGGTCTTGAGATCCTCTACAAGTTTCATGTTGGCCAAGGATCCATTTGAAGCTAGCATTTTGACTTATCTTGCTTGGAAATTTGACCTAAACTAGGGGATTTTACACAGAAACCCTAATTTAGAAACTCCTCTTCTCCTTGATTTCTCTTGAATTCTTCTGGGCATATCTCCATATCCTTCTTTATATGTCCAATTATGAACCCATATCTCTCCACTAGACTTGAATGCCCCTTAAATCAGTCAATTGACCTAGGGTTGACCTAGGGTTGACCCAGATGAAACCCTAGTTGACTGCCTTCAGCTATAGCTCTTGTGCTCTCATCAATGACTTGTCCCCTTCTTTAAATGACTTTCTAAGGCTCTCATAATGTCTAGATGTTCTCCATG
>CAWUDS030005749.1:45000-46728 GCA_963859935.3 Lathyrus sativus | reverse complement strand
GAAGTCTCATTTATCCAATGATCAGAACTAAACGAGGATCCATCGCTCGAAAACGGAGGACAAAAAGTCGTTCCTTTACATCAAGCTTTCGCGGAGCTCTTACTCGAACTATTTCGCAACAGAGAAGAAAAGCTTTGGTTTCGTCTCAGCGGGATAGAGATAGGAAAAAAAGGGACTTTCGAAGTTTGTGGATCAGTCGAATAAATGCAATAATTCGACAGAATAAAGAAAAAATCTACTA
Organism: Lathyrus sativus; assembly: GCA_963859935.3. Classification (NCBI taxonomy): domain Eukaryota; kingdom Viridiplantae; phylum Streptophyta; class Magnoliopsida; order Fabales; family Fabaceae; genus Lathyrus; species Lathyrus sativus. Next base: position 46,487 of record CAWUDS030005749.1, on the reverse strand, counting down.
TAGTAATTTAATGTATAATCTGTACAAGAATCAATTGCTTCTTAATCGTAAAATCGTTGCACAAATAGCTATATTAAAGGGGAATTGTCTTTTTACGATTGCCAACGATATCATTAATAAAACTTCCCCGGAGAGTGAACTCCGGGAAGGTGGTAGAATAAAAGAGATTTGTATGATAAAATAGAATTCATATGAATTATGAAAATAATAAACCACGCTCAAAAAAAAATACCAATCCGCATAAACTTTGAGTTTAGATTCAATTAATGAAGTAAAGTAACTCTATTTTTTTTTTTTTAGAACAGGAGTTCTAGTAATCGACTTGCTTTTTTCATATTTTTTTTTTTTTTCATATTTTTTTTCATATTTTTTTTTTTGCAATTTTAAGAAGAGGTGACGAACTTCCAAAAGGTAACAAAGATAAAATACGAGCTTGTTTTATAGCAATCGTAATCCATCGTTGTTGTTTTAAGGTCAATTTATTAACACGTCTAGATAAAATTTTGCCTTCTCGAGTGACAAGTTTGAAAAGTAAACTCAAGTTTTTATAATCAATTCGATCCCCAAATTGGATTAGGGGCGACCTCCTACGAATTGATTTCTTCTTCTTCGATTTAACAAACAGTAGCTTAGATGATTTAACAAACAGTCGCTTAGATTTATCCATGGTTTGTTTATTCCTATACCGAAAATCCCGTTTGTTATAAAACAAAGGATTTGTTTTAGTTATATATATTCTTATTTTTTTTTTTTTTTTTTTTAATAAATTTTATTTTTTATATAAGGAAATAGATCCTATATAATGATATATGTATATAATTTCATGTTATAGAATTTTATTTATAGAATATAGAGAAGATAATTTCTCTGATATCTATATAATTCATTTTTATGTTATTTAATTTTTTCAATTTACCTCCTAAGGGTAATACACAAGTAATCCATTTTCTCTATTTCTTGATCTCTGCGTGAATCATATGTTTGCAACAAAAGGGACAGAATTTTCTCAATTCCAATCGACTAGGCGTATTGTGTCGATTCTTTTGAGTAATATATCGAGAAATACCTCTCGATTCCTTATTAACACTCTTTTTATCACAACTAGTACATTCTAAAATAACAGTTATTCGGATATCTTTACCCTTAGCCATGAGCCTCCTTTGGTTTTTTTTATTCACTTAACTCTTCGATTTTAAGATTCGAAGGGAAGAAGAAAAAAGGAACGAAAAAAAAATATAAGTTGATAAGTCAAAATAAAATTCTGAAATATTTTGTTCCAATTCATTTTATATAGTACAGTAATAATTCACTACTACAATGCTTTCGAAATATATTTCGAATTACAGTATAGTATTTCTGTTTTTATTTAAATATCTTTTATGATATTATTGCCCCTACCCTAATAATTCCATTTCTGGTCTGACTATTCAGAATTCTAATAGTTATTAATAGCAATGGAATTGAAGTATTAATTCAATTCCATTTAA
>CAWUDS030005749.1:27500-40000 GCA_963859935.3 Lathyrus sativus | reverse complement strand
ATTTATATTTAGACCTCGCAACCGGACGAAAAAAAATGAAAGAGTTAGAAGAATTCATTTAGAAAAAGAAATGGAATTTTATTCGGCCGCCGCTTATCCATTTCTTTGTATTTTTTTTTTTTCATTATATCTATTTATTGAAATTGAATAAGTGATGATCTAGCAGTTCTTACTCAGGGAATTCTTGGACTTCGATTAAAGGTTTTTTTGGAAATCATCGTGGTTCTGGTATGAATCTCAGGTTTTCCATTGATTCTATAGGGTCTTAACAAGAAAATTCTTATCAATAAAAAAAAAAAACAGAAGTCAAATCTTATTACATACACAATACAAAAAAAATGAAGTAAATAATAGAATATTCAAGAGGCCTGTAAGGATCAAGAGAAAAGACGAGTGAGCCGACTTGAAATTTTGGCATTATAAACACTAAGAATATCTTGTAGATTTCTATTTTTTGGATCTTCAAAAAAGACTGGAATCATAGGATTAACTTCAGAAGTTTCAAACTTTCTATTACACATATCTGTTTTCCAAATAACCAGTATTTGAGTCTTTTTGTTTGAGCCGTACGAGATGAAATTTTCATATACGGTTCGAAGGGGGGTTCCTTGGTTTACCTATCTCAATAAAGTCTATGATTGGTTCGAAGAACGTCTTGAGATTCAGGCCATTGCCGATGATATAACTAGTAAATATGTCCCTCCTCATGTAAATATATTTTATTGTTTAGGAGGAATTACACTTACTTGTTTTTTAGTCCAAGTAGCGACGGGTTTTGCTATGACTTTTTATTATCGTCCAACCGTTACGGAGGCTTTTGCTTCTGTTCAATATATAATGACTGAGGCTAACTTTGGTTGGTTAATCCGATCAGTTCATCGATGGTCAGCAAGTATGATGGTATTAATGATGATCTTGCACGTATTTCGCGTGTATCTCACTGGTGGTTTTAAAAAACCTCGCGAATTGACTTGGGTTACAGGTGTAATTTTGGGTGTATTGACTGCATCCTTTGGTGTAACTGGTTATTCTTTACCTTGGGACCAAATTGGTTATTGGGCAGTCAAAATTGTAACAGGTGTACCCGATGCTATTCCTGTAATAGGATCCTCGGTGGTAGAGTTATTGCGCGGCAGCGCTAGTGTGGGACAATCTACCTTGACTCGTTTTTATAGTTTACATACTTTTGTATTACCTCTACTTACTGCCGTATTCATGTTAATGCACTTTCCAATGATACGTAAGCAAGGAATTTCCGGTCCTTTATAGAGAATATGAATCATAGATATTTGTAATAAATCATTTGGGGGAGGAGTAATAGTATTTCATTGCTACAAATATGCATTATTTTTTTGAATAAGACATGTATTTGGATATTTCCCTTCCACTTAACAAAATAAATTGGATTCTTTATTTGACATACACGAATAGTGGAAGGGAACTCTCCGAAAAAAGAATGGATTATGGGAGTGTATGACTTGAACTATTGATTGGGCCATGCAGATATATGACTTCATCTTATCTGCCACATTTGAATTCACAATTAAATGTGTCTTTGTTCCAACCACGGCGCCAGTCCTCTACAGAGGATAGTCAGTCCGGTTCGCTTGAAGAAAATATTTTCTATGATCAGACTCGATCATATCCTGTGCATGAACAGGCTCCGTAATATCCAGTAAAATAAGTAAAATGATATAATCTAAATTATGTAACATGTATTTCATTAAACTTAATAGTATGGAAATGCATTCATTTCCTATGCATTGACTCAATTTATGATACTATCGGAGTTAAACAAGTAGATCTAAAGAAAAAGCGGGTTGTATTATATTAGTAACAAGTAAATCCTTTCTATGTCAAAAATTCCGAAAATTCTTTTTTTGAGGTATACCAGGCGAAAGGTTTGAGATCACCCAGAAAGAACTTTGGATTTTGAAAACTTACTTGGGTGAAAAGCATTTACTTAAAAATAAGAACTGAATTTTTTGCATTTACAATGGATAGTTGTAATTTCGAAAAAAAAACAATTAAATCCATTTTATTACATATTATTACATAGAATCATGATATATGAGTGACTAACATATAAAGAATTTCTATGTCTGCATTCAGTTTGTTTGATTCGTGCTCGAGCCGGATGATGCAAAATTATCATGTCCGGTTCTTTCGGAGGATGGATCTATAAGAATTCACCTATCCCAATAACAAAAAAACCTGATTTGACGGATCCTGTATTAAGAGCGAAATTGGCCAAAGGGATGGGTCATAATTATTATGGCGAACCCGCATGGCCTAACGATCTTTTATATATTTTTCCAGTAGTTATTCTGGGTACTATTGCCTGTAACGTAGGCTTAGCGGTTCTCGAACCATCAATGATTGGGGAACCCGCGGATCCGTTTGCAACTCCTTTGGAAATATTGCCCGAATGGTATTTTTTTCCCGTATTTCAAATACTTCGTACCGTACCCAATAAATTATTGGGCGTTCTTTTAATGGTTTCAGTACCCGCGGGATTATTAACAGTACCTTTTTTGGAAAATGTTAATAAGTTCCAAAACCCATTTCGGCGTCCAGTAGCAACAACCGTCTTTTTGATTGGTACCGTCGTGGCTCTTTGGTTGGGTATTGGAGCAACATTACCTATTGAAAAATCCCTAACGTTAGGGATTTTTTAAATTGATTCTATTGTCAAATAAAATATCATGACAGGTGTATTGTGTATCTAGGGAAAATTCACTTTGAAATGACTAATCCCTAGATCCATCTATTTCATTTTATACCTATTCTGAATATATTGATTTGTGCTAAAGATTCAAATTTAATATTGGAAGCTTTCTTTTTATAAATAAAAAAAAAATGAAAGATTCAAAAAAATCCAATGGATTTTCAATTTATACAAAATGATTTTCGATTTGTAAAATGTTTAATATATTTTTTAAATCTTCTACGCGAAAATGTTCAATTTTCATAAGGTCTTCTTGACTCTTATTCAAAAATTCAAATACTGTATGTATATTGGACTTTTTAAGACAATTATAGATCCGGGAGGCAATTCTAATTGGTCAATAAAAATGGATTTCAATGTAATTTCTTTTTGAGTGTTCGTTAGTTTATCCTTAACGAATCTATCATGATCATGAAAAGTAAAAAGGGGCCAAGTCATTTTGTGTTGATTGTTTTCCAAATTGAAGTTTTCTTCTTCTGCATGTAAAAAAGGAATAAATAAATCAATCAAATTCCGGGAGGCTTCATAAAGTGCTTCCTTAGGAGTGAAACTTCCATTTGTCCATATTTCGAGAAATAGTATGTCTTGTTTTTCATTTCCATTCACATAAGAATGAATACTATAATTTGCATTTCTAACAGGCATGAATACAGCATCTATAGTATAACTTCCATCTTGAATGTTGTTTAGTGTTTTTATACGATATCCCCGCTTTCTCTCAATTTGTAATTCAATACACAAATTAATAGGTTCCGTTAGGTTAGCTATATGTTGTGTCTTATCAATGACTTCCACCGAAGGTGGTAAAATGATGTCTTGAGCAGTTACATATCCAGGACCTTTGAAAGAAATAGACGCCTCCCGAGTTCCATACAGATTACTTCTCAATACAATTTCTTTCAAATTCATTAAAATTTCATGTATTGATTCTTGAATACCTACTACGGTAGAATATTCATGTGGTATTTTCTCAGATTTTGCACGTGTGATACATGTTCCGTCTATTTCTCCGAGCAAAATTCTTCGCATTGCAATGCCTATTGTATCTGCTTGACCTTTCAGAAGTGGAGACAGAATAAAGCGTCCATAATAAAGACGCTTACTGTCTACCCTTGATTCAACACACTTCCACTGTAGTGTCTTAGTAGATACTTTTAGTTTTTCTCGAATCATAGTAATCTATTTTTATGAAACTCTTGATTTAATTGTTTATTTCTCTTGAAATCTTTTTCTTTCATATTTATTGTTAGTTTTACACACGTCTTTTTTTAGGAGCCCTACATCCATTATATGGTATAGGGGTTACATCCCGTATAACGTTTAATAGTATCCCACTTCGAACAATAACTCTTAATGCCGCATCTCTTCCTCGACCGGGACCCTTTATGCTGACGTCTGCTCGTTGCATGCCTTGATCGACTACTGTTCGAAGAGCATTTCCCGTTGCGGTTGTAGCGGCAAATGGTGTCCCCCTTCGTGTACCCTTGAATCCACATGAACCGGCGGAGGACCAAGAAATCACCCGACCTCCTACATCTGTAACAGTCACAATGGTATTATTGAAACTAGCTTGAATATAAATAACCCCCTTTGGTATTTTACGCGGATGCTTACGCGAACCAATACGTCCAGTTTTCCGTGAACCAAGTTTTGGTATAGATTTTGCCATTTTTTTTTTATTTAAAAAAAAAGATAAGTCCGAAATATATGGATATATCCATTTCCTGTCAAAAAGGATTCTTTACTATTTTCTAACTAGTTATTCTATTGTATTCTATAATTCGATTAATATAGAATACCCTTTTTTCAAATATTAAGCAATAAGCAATTCTATTTATTCGAATACTTATAACTATAGACTAGATTCGAATATAGAATCTAAATTTTTCGATTTGTATGATTTAGTATTTAAGAAAAGGGCTTTCCATTAATAAGATTTTGAATTCTATTCAAAATCTTATTAATGGAAAGCCCTTAATTTATATTAATTTAATATTTTATATTAATTTAATATTATCCTTGTCGTTGTTTATGTTTTGGATTCGAACAAATTACTATAAGTCGACCTCGCCTACGGATCAATCGACATTTTGCACAAATTTTACGAACAGAGGCCGCTACTTTCATATTTTTAACTCCTTAGAAATTAAATTGAATACCAAATTTATATATTGTAAGAAAATGGGGTTTCCTTACATTTTGAACTTAAAATTGTTCCTCCTAAAAAATATTTTCAAGTTATAAAAGAGTCGGGTGGTCGTCGTCATCGACGTCCCCAAGAATAGAAACCCTATCAATCAATAGGGCCAAAATCTTCATCAATCTCTTCCAAAATCAAAATCTGCCGACCGGCATTTCGAGAATAATGTTGATACAATAAACTGTGTACAAATTCTCGATCATATTGCATATATCCTACAACAAAATATGAATCTGAGGTGGCTGCTGAGCTCACCTTTATAAATAAGCCCTCATACTTAAGGTCTTTGTCTATTTCTGCTAGAAAATCGTCTGCGTGTTCCGAAATCGGAATATAGAAGGTTACCAAATGTAAGGTAATCATAGAGAAATATCCTTGGGTGTTTTTTTTTTTCTCTTGAAATTCAATTTACCTAAAGCAACCTGCAACGTTGCAGGTTGCTTTAGGTAAATTGAATTTCAAGAGAAAAAAAAAAACACCCAAGGATATTTCTCTATGATTACCTTACATTTGGTAACCTTCTATATTCCGATTTCGGAACACGCAGACGATTTTCTAGCAGAAATAGACAAAGACCTTAAGTATGAGGGCTTATTTATAAAGGTGAGCTCAGCAGCCACCTCAGATTCATATTTTGTTGTAGGATATATGCAATATGATCGAGAATTTGTACACAGTTTATTGTATCAACATTATTCTCGAAATGCCGGTCGGCAGATTTTGATTTTGGAAGAGATTGATGAAGATTTTGGCCCTATTGATTGATAGGGTTTCTATTCTTGGGGACGTCGATGACGACGACCACCCGACTCTTTTATAACTTGAAAATATTTTTTAGGAGGAACAATTTTAAGTTCAAAATGTAAGGAAACCCCATTTTCTTACAATATATAAATTTGGTATTCAATTTAATTTCTAAGGAGTTAAAAATATGAAAGTAGCGGCCTCTGTTCGTAAAATTTGTGCAAAATGTCGATTGATCCGTAGGCGAGGTCGACTTATAGTAATTTGTTCGAATCCAAAACATAAACAACGACAAGGATAATATTAAATTAATATAAAATATTAAATTAATATAAATTAAGGGCTTTCCATTAATAAGATTTTGAATAGAATTCAAAATCTTATTAATGGAAAGCCCTTTTCTTAAATACTAAATCATACAAATCGAAAAATTTAGATTCTATATTCGAATCTAGTCTATAGTTATAAGTATTCGAATAAATAGAATTGCTTATTGCTTAATATTTGAAAAAAGGGTATTCTATATTAATCGAATTATAGAATACAATAGAATAACTAGTTAGAAAATAGTAAAGAATCCTTTTTGACAGGAAATGGATATATCCATATATTTCGGACTTATCTTTTTTTTTAAATAAAAAAAAAATGGCAAAATCTATACCAAAACTTGGTTCACGGAAAACTGGACGTATTGGTTCGCGTAAGCATCCGCGTAAAATACCAAAGGGGGTTATTTATATTCAAGCTAGTTTCAATAATACCATTGTGACTGTTACAGATGTAGGAGGTCGGGTGATTTCTTGGTCCTCCGCCGGTTCATGTGGATTCAAGGGTACACGAAGGGGGACACCATTTGCCGCTACAACCGCAACGGGAAATGCTCTTCGAACAGTAGTCGATCAAGGCATGCAACGAGCAGACGTCAGCATAAAGGGTCCCGGTCGAGGAAGAGATGCGGCATTAAGAGTTATTGTTCGAAGTGGGATACTATTAAACGTTATACGGGATGTAACCCCTATACCATATAATGGATGTAGGGCTCCTAAAAAAAGACGTGTGTAAAACTAACAATAAATATGAAAGAAAAAGATTTCAAGAGAAATAAACAATTAAATCAAGAGTTTCATAAAAATAGATTACTATGATTCGAGAAAAACTAAAAGTATCTACTAAGACACTACAGTGGAAGTGTGTTGAATCAAGGGTAGACAGTAAGCGTCTTTATTATGGACGCTTTATTCTGTCTCCACTTCTGAAAGGTCAAGCAGATACAATAGGCATTGCAATGCGAAGAATTTTGCTCGGAGAAATAGACGGAACATGTATCACACGTGCAAAATCTGAGAAAATACCACATGAATATTCTACCGTAGTAGGTATTCAAGAATCAATACATGAAATTTTAATGAATTTGAAAGAAATTGTATTGAGAAGTAATCTGTATGGAACTCGGGAGGCGTCTATTTCTTTCAAAGGTCCTGGATATGTAACTGCTCAAGACATCATTTTACCACCTTCGGTGGAAGTCATTGATAAGACACAACATATAGCTAACCTAACGGAACCTATTAATTTGTGTATTGAATTACAAATTGAGAGAAAGCGGGGATATCGTATAAAAACACTAAACAACATTCAAGATGGAAGTTATACTATAGATGCTGTATTCATGCCTGTTAGAAATGCAAATTATAGTATTCATTCTTATGTGAATGGAAATGAAAAACAAGACATACTATTTCTCGAAATATGGACAAATGGAAGTTTCACTCCTAAGGAAGCACTTTATGAAGCCTCCCGGAATTTGATTGATTTATTTATTCCTTTTTTACATGCAGAAGAAGAAAACTTCAATTTGGAAAACAATCAACACAAAATGACTTGGCCCCTTTTTACTTTTCATGATCATGATAGATTCGTTAAGGATAAACTAACGAACACTCAAAAAGAAATTACATTGAAATCCATTTTTATTGACCAATTAGAATTGCCTCCCCGGATCTATAATTGTCTTAAAAAGTCCAATATACATACAGTATTTGAATTTTTGAATAAGAGTCAAGAAGACCTTATGAAAATTGAACATTTTCGCGTAGAAGATTTAAAAAATATATTAAACATTTTACAAATCGAAAATCATTTTGTATAAATTGAAAATCCATTGGATTTTTTTGAATCTTTCATTTTTTTTTTATTTATAAAAAGAAAGCTTCCAATATTAAATTTGAATCTTTAGCACAAATCAATATATTCAGAATAGGTATAAAATGAAATAGATGGATCTAGGGATTAGTCATTTCAAAGTGAATTTTCCCTAGATACACAATACACCTGTCATGATATTTTATTTGACAATAGAATCAATTTAAAAAATCCCTAACGTTAGGGATTTTTCAATAGGTAATGTTGCTCCAATACCCAACCAAAGAGCCACGACGGTACCAATCAAAAAGACGGTTGTTGCTACTGGACGCCGAAATGGGTTTTGGAACTTATTAACATTTTCCAAAAAAGGTACTGTTAATAATCCCGCGGGTACTGAAACCATTAAAAGAACGCCCAATAATTTATTGGGTACGGTACGAAGTATTTGAAATACGGGAAAAAAATACCATTCGGGCAATATTTCCAAAGGAGTTGCAAACGGATCCGCGGGTTCCCCAATCATTGATGGTTCGAGAACCGCTAAGCCTACGTTACAGGCAATAGTACCCAGAATAACTACTGGAAAAATATATAAAAGATCGTTAGGCCATGCGGGTTCGCCATAATAATTATGACCCATCCCTTTGGCCAATTTCGCTCTTAATACAGGATCCGTCAAATCAGGTTTTTTTGTTATTGGGATAGGTGAATTCTTATAGATCCATCCTCCGAAAGAACCGGACATGATAATTTTGCATCATCCGGCTCGAGCACGAATCAAACAAACTGAATGCAGACATAGAAATTCTTTATATGTTAGTCACTCATATATCATGATTCTATGTAATAATATGTAATAAAATGGATTTAATTGTTTTTTTTTCGAAATTACAACTATCCATTGTAAATGCAAAAAATTCAGTTCTTATTTTTAAGTAAATGCTTTTCACCCAAGTAAGTTTTCAAAATCCAAAGTTCTTTCTGGGTGATCTCAAACCTTTCGCCTGGTATACCTCAAAAAAAGAATTTTCGGAATTTTTGACATAGAAAGGATTTACTTGTTACTAATATAATACAACCCGCTTTTTCTTTAGATCTACTTGTTTAACTCCGATAGTATCATAAATTGAGTCAATGCATAGGAAATGAATGCATTTCCATACTATTAAGTTTAATGAAATACATGTTACATAATTTAGATTATATCATTTTACTTATTTTACTGGATATTACGGAGCCTGTTCATGCACAGGATATGATCGAGTCTGATCATAGAAAATATTTTCTTCAAGCGAACCGGACTGACTATCCTCTGTAGAGGACTGGCGCCGTGGTTGGAACAAAGACACATTTAATTGTGAATTCAAATGTGGCAGATAAGATGAAGTCATATATCTGCATGGCCCAATCAATAGTTCAAGTCATACACTCCCATAATCCATTCTTTTTTCGGAGAGTTCCCTTCCACTATTCGTGTATGTCAAATAAAGAATCCAATTTATTTTGTTAAGTGGAAGGGAAATATCCAAATACATGTCTTATTCAAAAAAAATAATGCATATTTGTAGCAATGAAATACTATTACTCCTCCCCCAAATGATTTATTACAAATATCTATGATTCATATTCTCTATAAAGGACCGGAAATTCCTTGCTTACGTATCATTGGAAAGTGCATTAACATGAATACGGCAGTAAGTAGAGGTAATACAAAAGTATGTAAACTATAAAAACGAGTCAAGGTAGATTGTCCCACACTAGCGCTGCCGCGCAATAACTCTACCACCGAGGATCCTATTACAGGAATAGCATCGGGTACACCTGTTACAATTTTGACTGCCCAATAACCAATTTGGTCCCAAGGTAAAGAATAACCAGTTACACCAAAGGATGCAGTCAATACACCCAAAATTACACCTGTAACCCAAGTCAATTCGCGAGGTTTTTTAAAACCACCAGTGAGATACACGCGAAATACGTGCAAGATCATCATTAATACCATCATACTTGCTGACCATCGATGAACTGATCGGATTAACCAACCAAAGTTAGCCTCAGTCATTATATATTGAACAGAAGCAAAAGCCTCCGTAACGGTTGGACGATAATAAAAAGTCATAGCAAAACCCGTCGCTACTTGGACTAAAAAACAAGTAAGTGTAATTCCTCCTAAACAATAAAATATATTTACATGAGGAGGGACATATTTACTAGTTATATCATCGGCAATGGCCTGAATCTCAAGACGTTCTTCGAACCAATCATAGACTTTATTGAGATAGGTAAACCAAGGAACCCCCCTTCGAACCGTATATGAAAATTTCATCTCGTACGGCTCAAACAAAAAGACTCAAATACTGGTTATTTGGAAAACAGATATGTGTAATAGAAAGTTTGAAACTTCTGAAGTTAATCCTATGATTCCAGTCTTTTTGAAGATCCAAAAAATAGAAATCTACAAGATATTCTTAGTGTTTATAATGCCAAAATTTCAAGTCGGCTCACTCGTCTTTTCTCTTGATCCTTACAGGCCTCTTGAATATTCTATTATTTACTTCATTTTTTTTGTATTGTGTATGTAATAAGATTTGACTTCTGTTTTTTTTTTTTATTGATAAGAATTTTCTTGTTAAGACCCTATAGAATCAATGGAAAACCTGAGATTCATACCAGAACCACGATGATTTCCAAAAAAACCTTTAATCGAAGTCCAAGAATTCCCTGAGTAAGAACTGCTAGATCATCACTTATTCAATTTCAATAAATAGATATAATGAAAAAAAAAAAATACAAAGAAATGGATAAGCGGCGGCCGAATAAAATTCCATTTCTTTTTCTAAATGAATTCTTCTAACTCTTTCATTTTTTTTCGTCCGGTTGCGAGGTCTAAATATAAATATTAAGTATGAATCATAGTTCTAACACTTTAGAATCTATTTATTTTCTATATTCCGTGCTCCAGATACTAGAATAAATATCTGACGGGGTAAAGCCATCTATCAAGATAAGATGACGTATCCATTTTATGTTCTGTACTATCAATAGGATCCATTATAACAAGTCACACACTCATATTCCGGAAATAGAGAAACAAAGAAGTTTCGCGGTCCAACTACCAAATCAAAATGGAATGGTCTAAAAATGAACGATCTAAATGCTAAACTTGACTTTTCTATTGAAAAGCTAGTTAGTTGGTTCTTGTGAATCGAATTCTCTAATTCATGGAAATTTGGTCCAGTAAAAGGGACGAATTATAAATCTCTAAAATAATAGAGAGAAATACCGCAAATAGGGCCATTGCAACCCCCATCCAAGGGGTAGTTCCCCACCCCGGAGCCTACTTTACCATATTCTGAATTCAATGGTTTCAATAAATCTCCTACAACAGTTCGTCTTGGACCAGATCTAGAACTACCCTCAACGGTTTGTGTAGCCATAAATCCTATTTTTTTATTGAGATCTGTTGACTTTGTATACCATTCCGCTGTAGATAAAGGATCTTACCCTATAGATCCATTGTAGTCTTGATATTATAGAATCATGGAAACAGCAACCCTAATTGCCATCTCTATATCCGGTTTAATTGTAAGTTTTACTGGGTATGCCTTATATACTGCTTTTGGGCAACCCTCTCAACAACTAAGAGATCCATTCGAAGAACATGGGGACTAGTTGAAGTAATGAGCCCCCAATATTACGATATTGGAGGCTCATTACTTCATTCAATTGAGATAATTCTCAATCATTTCGTGTTTTTAGTGGGAACTTTAGGGGGTTCTCTAAAAAAAATAGCGAAAAAAATGATTCCTAAAGTCGAGACTAAGAGGAATGTATAAACCAATGCTTCCATAGATTTGATCGTGGTTTACAATTATAGCTTTCATACCTGTTTTGGGGGATTATCTCCTGGATAAAGAAAAAGAAAGAACAAGAGTAAAACAAAATGGAATCAAGATTTATCTAGTTCCCTAATATCAAATTCACATAACAAAAAAAAAATCGAATCGAAAAGGAACAAACCTATTTCTATCAGACTCCCTGTTTTTTTGTAGTTGGATCTCCAAGTTTTTGGAATGCTCCAAATTCTACTTGCGCATCCAAATCTGGATCAATACCAGCAAAAACATCTCTGAACAAGGTTCTAGCACCATGCCAAATGTGTCCGAAAAAGAAGAGCAGAGCAAACGAAGCATGTCCAAAAGTAAACCAACCCCTTGGACTGCTACGAAAAACACCATCCGATTTTAAAGTAGCACGATCTAATTCAAAAATTTCACCCAATTGAGCACGTCGAGCATATTTTTTCACAGTAGCAGGATCGCTATAACTGACTCCATTGAGTTCGCCACCATAGAATTCAACAATTACACCTACTTGTTCGACACTATACTTCGATTCTGCCCTTCGAAAAGGAACATCTGCTCTAACAATTCCGTCTCCGTCTACCAAAACAACCGGAAAAGTTTCAAAAAAGGTAGGCATACGACGTACAAAAAGTTCATGCCCCTCTTTGTCTCTAAAGATAGGATGCCCTAACCAACCAACCGCTATTCCATCTCCATTGTCCATTGAGCCCGCTCTAAACAAACCCCCTTTTGCCGGATTATTACCGATGTAATCATAAAAAGCTAATTTTTCAGGAATTTTAGACCAAGCTTCTGATAAACTTTGATTTTCGACTAG
>CAWUDS030005749.1:17500-25000 GCA_963859935.3 Lathyrus sativus | reverse complement strand
TATATGGAATATATCCTTCCTTTTTTTTTTGTTTTTTTTTTTTTTACTTTCTTAGATCGATCATATAAAGAACAAATATTCTGATAGAATAGTTATATTCAATTAATATAAATAATTTTAAACCGGGAATAGATAGGATATATAAATAATAAGATACAAAGAGTATAATAACAAGAACAAAGAATATACAAATAAGAATAATATATATATATAATAGAATTTAGAATAATAGTCTATTATTCTAATTCTTATAAAAAAAGTACTCTATAAAAAAATATCTAATGAATTGTTGTACAATTCAATTTGGATTCGGACTTCCCCCGACAAATCCAAGTGATTTTATTAATAAAAAAACATGGAATCATATTCCTATATTCTGTATTATTAGGTATTCAAAATTACAAGAAAAAACGAAGGAGGATTGGAAATGCGAGATCTAAAAACATATCTCTCTGTGGCACCAGTGGCAAGTACTTTATGGTTCGCGGCTCTAGCGGGTCTCTTGATCGAAATCAATCGTTTATTCCCAGATGCATTGACATTCCCCTTTTTTTGATTCTAGTTATTGGCACGGGAAAGGGTGACGAAGATTAGGGATCCAATAAAATATCTGTGATTCAATCCCTCTTCGTTGCTTTTTTTATACTAGAATAATAAATTAAGGAAATTCAAAAAGGTGGATTGGGCCTCCGTGAAATTTTGAATTTTGCCCAGGTTTCGTTTAAATGGAATTGAATTAATACTTCAATTCCATTGCTATTAATAACTATTAGAATTCTGAATAGTCAGACCAGAAATGGAATTATTAGGGTAGGGGCAATAATATCATAAAAGATATTTAAATAAAAACAGAAATACTATACTGTAATTCGAAATATATTTCGAAAGCATTGTAGTAGTGAATTATTACTGTACTATATAAAATGAATTGGAACAAAATATTTCAGAATTTTATTTTGACTTATCAACTTATATTTTTTTTCGTTCCTTTTTTCTTCTTCCCTTCGAATCTTAAAATCGAAGAGTTAAGTGAATAAAAAAAACCAAAGGAGGCTCATGGCTAAGGGTAAAGATATCCGAATAACTGTTATTTTAGAATGTACTAGTTGTGATAAAAAGAGTGTTAATAAGGAATCGAGAGGTATTTCTCGATATATTACTCAAAAGAATCGACACAATACGCCTAGTCGATTGGAATTGAGAAAATTCTGTCCCTTTTGTTGCAAACATATGATTCACGCAGAGATCAAGAAATAGAGAAAATGGATTACTTGTGTATTACCCTTAGGAGGTAAATTGAAAAAATTAAATAACATAAAAATGAATTATATAGATATCAGAGAAATTATCTTCTCTATATTCTATAAATAAAATTCTATAACATGAAATTATATACATATATCATTATATAGGATCTATTTCCTTATATAAAAAATAAAATTTATTAAAAAAAAAAAAAAAAAAATAAGAATATATATAACTAAAACAAATCCTTTGTTTTATAACAAACGGGATTTTCGGTATAGGAATAAACAAACCATGGATAAATCTAAGCGACTGTTTGTTAAATCATCTAAGCTACTGTTTGTTAAATCGAAGAAGAAGAAATCAATTCGTAGGAGGTCGCCCCTAATCCAATTTGGGGATCGAATTGATTATAAAAACTTGAGTTTACTTTTCAAACTTGTCACTCGAGAAGGCAAAATTTTATCTAGACGTGTTAATAAATTGACCTTAAAACAACAACGATGGATTACGATTGCTATAAAACAAGCTCGTATTTTATCTTTGTTACCTTTTGGAAGTTCGTCACCTCTTCTTAAAATTGCAAAAAAAAAATATGAAAAAAAATATGAAAAAAAAAAAAAATATGAAAAAAGCAAGTCGATTACTAGAACTCCTGTTCTAAAAAAAAAAAAATAGAGTTACTTTACTTCATTAATTGAATCTAAACTCAAAGTTTATGCGGATTGGTATTTTTTTTTGAGCGTGGTTTATTATTTTCATAATTCATATGAATTCTATTTTATCATACAAATCTCTTTTATTCTACCACCTTCCCGGAGTTCACTCTCCGGGGAAGTTTTATTAATGATATCGTTGGCAATCGTAAAAAGACAATTCCCCTTTAATATAGCTATTTGTGCAACGATTTTACGATTAAGAAGCAATTGATTCTTGTACAGATTATACATTAAATTACTATAGTAGATTTTTTCTTTATTCTGTCGAATTATTGCATTTATTCGACTGATCCACAAACTTCGAAAGTCCCTTTTTTTCCTATCTCTATCCCGCTGAGACGAAACCAAAGCTTTTCTTCTCTGTTGCGAAATAGTTCGAGTAAGAGCTCCGCGAAAGCTTGATGTAAAGGAACGACTTTTTGTCCTCCGTTTTCGAGCGATGGATCCTCGTTTAGTTCTGATCATTGGATAAATGAGACTTCGATGAATAACTATTTTGATTTTTTCTTTCAGTTATTCTTTTATCCTTTCTAGTATATTACTAACAACATGGATTCTTCCAATATATAAAATAAAAATTCCAATGGCTTTTGCTACTATAACCTTCCCAACCACGATTTTTTTTCATTTTTTCTAAGTATAAGTATTGAAACTCTAAATAATAACTTCTATTGATACTAGGTATGCCAAAAACCATAGTAAATAAAATAAACAAAGAAATGGTGGGTTCCATCGTTTCTATGATTACTTGTTAAACGGTGAGGTCCTCTCTATACACCGGAGCCCCTTCCTTCATTGAATCTTGATTCAATCAATGTTATTGTGAATTTGTACAGTTCACACTTCTGGGCTCTACCCATGAAATATCTAGTAATAGGTCTTTCACAATGAAATCTAGCTATACAGTAACGGTATTTAAGTATGAAGATTAGCTGGGTAGTTGACCCTCTTAGTCCGTTCTAAATTTAGGGCATAATTTGTTTTTCTTTCAAATAGGATTTTTCCCGCTTAATGGGAAACTACTTTATCCCCAAGGGGAATATACTTTGCATCTTAAATTGAAAATGAAGGTGATTTGGTTTGCACCAATTGAGAAACCATAAATTTGATACAAAATTTATACACAATAGAATTATATATATACAATTCTTATTAATAGAATCGATTTTTTAATTTGAGTATATGATCTAAACGAGTCGCACATACACCCTATTACATGTTCCTCGGCGTTGAGGGCATCCCCGAAGAGCGGGAGATTTTGTTACAGTCCGGATTGGCTGTCTTGCGTTTCTAATAAGTTGTTTTATAGTTGGCATGGTGAATCATATACATAATGAGCTGGTTTCGATCAATCCTAACCCAATAATTTCCATTTAGAATTTATTCGACTCTATGAAATCTGGTTGTTAAGACGATTAAAAAGAGAAAAGACAACATCTCATGCATGTATTTATTAGGAATAAATCTGTGTTTATTAGGGACAAAGGTTTAGGAATAAATCCACTATTCCCAGAAGAAAAAAAATAGTGGGGACAGAAATAGTTTGAAAGCAAATTCTGTGTTTAGTAGGAATAAAAAGGACAGAAATAGTCCAAACATCAATATTGATTCCAACTATCAATATTGACATATGCAAATTTTGCATTTAAAAAAAAGAATCTGCTCCGGAATCAAAAATTGCTTCCGTAGGCAAAGAATCTGATACGGAATCAATAATTCCGTAGGCTTGGGCTTCTTCGGGTGACATAAAATGATCCCTTTCCAGGTCTTTAGATATCTGCCATACCGGTTTGCGTGTTCTTTGCGAATAAATAGCTGTTATTGTTTCTCGAAGTATCACCATTTCATCTGCTTCCAGCATACATTCTCCTGATGGTCCCTCATAAGGGGCACTATGAGGTTGATGGATCATTACCCTGATAGTATAATATATTTTGGTTTTTTCTCTCAATCTTGACTTAAAAAAATAAGAAAGAAGGGATATTCAAAAGAACTTCAATTTAAATTGAAAGCCGTACAGGCAAGCATCTTTTGGATTTTTTATATAGCATACGGCTCTATACTTTTAATTTTTCATTTTTTTTACCTTTCATTGAAGAAATAAAAATATATATATATATATATACCGGGTCTATCAGACCCAGATCAGTAAAGAATCCAATAACCATCTTTCTTTTTTTTTTTTTTAGAATATTTTAAAAAATTTAAAGACTATGATGATTCCGTTGCTCTCTTAATTTCGTGTAGTTTTTGATTCAGCAATCCCAAAGTTTCTTTTTTTTTTTTTCAAATGAAGTAAAAAAAAAATCGTGACACTAAAAGAGGCTCTAATTAATAGATAAGAGGAAATATAAAATTGTAAATACCCCTTCCCCTTTTTCCTACTACTCTTTCGATATAGAATCGAATGATTTAAAAAAAAATTATTTTTGCATATCGAACTCAGAGTGCCATGCTTTTTTTACTTCATATTGGCGTAGGCATAGTCTTCTTCTACAAATAAGAATCATTGGCGCCAAGCGTGAGGAAATGCTAGACGTTTGGTAATTCCGCCTCCTGCCAAAATAAGAGATGCCATTGAAGCGGCTAATCCCATGCATATTGTATGTACTTGTGCTTCTACAACTTGCATAGTATCAAAAATGGCCATTCCAGACATAACCTCTCCGCCGGGAGAATTTATAAACAGATACAAATCTTTGTTCTTGTTCTCTAAACTGAGATATATCATCATACCAGCAACTTGATTTGCTAGTTCACTCTCAATCTCGTCACCTAAAAAAAGAAGTCTGCTGTAAAAAAGTTGATGGTATAAGTCAACCCAAGTAGCTTCATCCTCGCCAGGAATTTGAAAGGCTACCTTTGGAACACCCACTGGCATAAAAAAATGATGCAGTTGCCTGACATCAGCATATTACTTTAATATAAAATTGTGCAGAGTACAGAATGAGTTTATTTTGTTAAAAATAATTTTTATTTCGCCAGATAACATAAAAAAAAAACAAGCCTAAAATAAGGGCAAGTTTTTATGAATAGGTCATTCTTGGATATGTGTCTACTGATATTGATATTATTGTTACGTGTTACTGGACGACTAATGAATTGAATTCTGGAAAATGAAATTCAAGAAGGGATTCTAACAAAAAGGATCTTCGACAACCCCCAAAAAGTATATTTCTATGTTTCCTATCGAATTGAATTCTAGAAATATTATTATTTCCTTCATGAATTATATTATTAGAAATCAATTCATGCTATTCACCACATTTTCATTGATCCTCCATTTATAGTCCGAAGCTAAGAAAGAATCAATGTAAAGAACCCCTATCTTATATTATAGTCTTAAACTTTGAGGAATTTTCGATTCAGTACATCGAAACAACCAGAAAAAAAGAAATTTTATTTGGTAGTAGTTGATCTTGTCACTGATTGTGAAATTTCGTTGCTGTCTTCGAAGAAGGATAGCTATACTGATTGCGTCGATTCAAAAGAGACCCTTGGTACTCCATTGCCGATCGTAACCAAAAATAAAATTTCAGTCAATTTATACTTACTGATCTGATCTTTTATGGAATCGATCCCCCTTTGACTGTATAAGAATATGTGGAGCTCGGCATGTCTGGAAGCACAGGAGAACGTTCTTTTGCTGATATTATTACCAGTATTCGATACTGGATTATTCATAGCATTACTATACCCTCCCTATTCATTGCGGGTTGGTTATTTGTCAGCACGGGTTTAGCTTACGATGTATTTGGAAGCCCCCGTCCAAACGAGTATTTTACAGAAACCCGACAAGGAATTCCTTTAATAACTGGCCGTTTTGATTCTTTGGAACAACTCGATGAATTTAGTAGATCTTTTTAGGAGGCTCCAATGACCATAGATAGGACCTATCCCATTTTTACAGTACGATGGTTGGCTGTTCACGGACTAGCGGTACCCACCGTTTCTTTTTTGGGATCAATATCAGCAATGCAGTTCATCCAACGATAAACCTAATCCGAATTATAGAGCTATGACACAATCAAACCCAAATGAACAAAATGTTGAATTGAATCGTACCAGTCTCTACTGGGGTTTATTACTCATTTTTGTACTTGCTGTTTTATTTTCAAATTATTTCTTCAATTAATAGAAATTAAGATAATAGTATATATATTAGGAATTCTCTTATCCTATTCGGAAGGATCTCATTTCATAATTATCTATGACTGTTTAGGTCTCTAGTATGACTTACTACTTGATCAAATGTGGAGGAAAGTGGGATAAATAAATGGCCAATACTACTGGAAGAATTCCTCTTTGGATAATAGGTACTGTAGCTGGTATTGTTGTGATCGGTTTAATTGGTATTTTCTTTTATGGTTCATATTCCGGATTGGGATCATCCCTGTAATAATCGGATGAATTTCGTTTTCGAAATGAAAGCATAAGAACTCAACAGGGATCCACTCTTTCTTTGATGAATTCGAGGGGGTCCCGTTGAGTTATTCATAATCAGAATATTTTGGTAATTGAGTCAATAGATAACTTTATTCTATGTTTCCAAAAATTCCATTTCCTTTTTTTAGGATCTTAATGAAAAAGGAACTTCATTAATTGGTTCAAAACATTTTTTCTGGATAATATCTGTCGAAACTTTTTCTTTCAACTTGAAAGAAAAATAAAAGAAAGAAGCAATTAGTTGATTTACTTCTTCTGGGTGGCCCAATAATATATAATAATTATAGTGTGTAAGAATTGGGAATTCTAGAATCTATTTTCTAGCGGTCAAATATTCTGTAGAACCAAACCTTTTTGATACTAATGATACTAACGGAATCTTACTAGAAGTCTTTTTTTTGACATTAAATGAAATTCATAGTAAAAAAAATATTAATATCAAATTAGAACTATTAAAAAAAAAAATAAATCGAAATATTCAATTTCATTAAGCTAACAAATATGGAAAAAATGCAGAAGCGTTCATATATTGGACATAAGTTTGTATAGAAGGTTTTTCTTCTATCGCTTCGCCAACGAAACGAAAAATGGAATTCTATTCCCCGTCCTACCTATCCAATCTAATTCAAGACCCAATCAGTAGACAGACACTACAGCAGTAGTAGAGTGAAAAGACTTTGACTTCAAGATTGATCTATTCCTTTTTATTTCACTACTCGAATTCATTTTTCATGGAATCCGAGACGCAAAGATTGAAAGCATTTTAATGCGTAGAATTTTGAATCAAACAAGTCTCAAGACAAGAACGCTTTCCCTTGCTTCCACATGGAAAAAAGACAAAGTTTTTGTATGAACAAAACGGAATACATTATCTTGTCGATCAGGCGACACCCGGATTTGAACTGGGGAAAAAGGATTTGCAGTCCCCTGCCTTACCACTCGGCCATGCCGCCAAAAAACCTGATAAAAAAAAAATGGATCAGAATATCCCTCCTCTCCAAAAAACCAACGTATACCTTTTCAGTCACAAAAGAAAAGTAAAAATTTCGGGACAAATAGCAAGCAACCATTAATTACAAATTCCGGAAGA
>CAWUDS030005749.1:0-12500 GCA_963859935.3 Lathyrus sativus | reverse complement strand
TTCGAAGGGAGGTAGACTACTCAAGAATTTTACATTTTATTTCTGTCTTAATTTCGAATTGGATAAAAAATTCAGAAAAAAAAGAAGAATGTATCAATGAAATGTTGCTTGGTCTTTATTGATAACTTGAGTAAAGAGTAAACCTTTTTGATTTTAGATTAGAGGTTTTCCAAAATTGGAAAGCGGAAACCCCTTTCTTTATCTTTAATTGTGTGCAAATACTTTAGCCGGATGAGAGGAAACCCTCATGTCCGATTTTAAAGGGGGCGATCCATCTTATTGGATCCTATCCAAATTTTTCTTTTGCTAGGCCCGTAGTTAAAAAACCAACTTTCTTACGATTACGAGGTTCATTCGAATATGAAATCCAATCCTGGAAAGACAGTATCCCACTCTTTTTTGATACTCAAGGTTTCGATACATTTCGAAATAGAGAAATTTCTAGTGGAGCGGGTGCTATACGACAACAATTAGTTGATCTGGATTTAAGAATTATTATGGATTCTTCGTTGCTAGAATGGAAAGAATTAGGAAAAGAGGGGTCCAATGACAAATGGAAAAATCAAAAAGTTCGAAGAAGAAAGAATTTTTTGGTTCGACGCATGGGATTAGCTAAGCATTTTCTCCTAACAAATATAGAACCAGAATGGATGGTTTTATGTCTCTTACCAGTTCTTCCTCCCGAATTGAGACCAATTATTCAAATAGATGGCGGTAAACTAATGAGTTCGGATATTAATAAACTCTATAAAATAGTTATCTTTCGGAACAATACTCTTATTGAGCTATTAAGAACAAGTGGATTTACACCAGCGGAATTAGTAATGTCTCAAGAAAAATTGGTACAAGAAGCCGTGGATGCACTTCTTGATAATGGAATCCGCGGACAACCGATGAGGGACGGTCATAAGAAAGTTTACAAATCGTTTTCCGATATAATTTCGGGCAAAGAGGGAAGATTTCGAGAGACTCTTCTTGGAAAACGAGTTGATTATTCGGGGCGTTCTGTTATTGTCGTAGGTCCATTACTTTCATTACATCGATGTGGATTGCCCCCCGAAATAGCAATAGAGCTATTTCAGACATTTCTAATTCGTGGTTTAATTCGAAACCATATTGCTTCGAACATAGGAGTTGCTAAGAGTCAAATCCGGGAAAAAGAACCAATTGTATGGGAAATACTTCACGAAGTTATGCGGGGACATCCAGTATTGCTGAATAGAGCGCCTACTTTGCATAGATTGGGCATACAGGCATTTCAACCCATTTTAGTAGAAGGACGTGCTATTTGTTTACATCCATTGGTGTGTAAGGGATTCAACGCAGACTTTGATGGGGATCAAATGGCTGTTCATGTGCCTTTATCTTTGGAGGCTCAAGCAGAAGCTCATTTACTTATGTTTTCTACTACGAATCTCTTGTCTCCGACTATTGGGGATCCTATTTCTGTACCAACTCAAGATATGCTTATTGGACTTTATGTATTAACTAGCGGAAATCGTCGAGGTATTTGTGCAAACAGGTATAATTGGTTTAATTGCAGAAATTCTCAAAATGAAAAAATGAGCAATAATAACTTTAAGAACTTGAAGTATATGAAAAAAAAAGAACCCTGTTTTTGCAATTCCTATGATGCAATTGGAGCTTATAGACAGAAAAGAATAAATTTGGATAGTCCTTTTTGGCTCCGGTGGCAAATACATCAATGCATTATGTCTTCAAGAGAAGTTCCTATCGAAGTTCACTATGAATCTTTTGGTACCTATTATGAGATTTATGAGGATTATTTAGTAATAAGAAGTATAAAAAAAGAAATTCGTTGTATATACATTCGAACCACTATTGGTCATATTTCTTTTTATCGAGAAATCGAAGAAGCTATACAAGGTTTTTCTCGAGCCGATTCATCATATAGTATCTAATCATATAGATGGTTAGTGTTGGTATCCACGCTAAGTAAATTTAGGATACTGGTGTAAATTCAGGTCAACTAGCATCTTTTCAATTTTCTACGTAAATAAACATAAAGAAAAGGGAGTTTTCCAATCATTCACTCAAATCTATTGTCGTCGAACCGAATACCACTGAGTGGAATATGGAGGGACTTATGGCAGAAGGGACCAATCTAGTCTTTCACAATAACGTGATAGGTGGAACTGCCATTAAACGACTTATTAGCAGATTAATAGATCATTTCGGAATGGCATATACATCACACATCCTGGATCAAGTAAAGACTCTAGGATTCCATCAAGCTACTGCTACATCTATTTCATTAGGAATTGATGATCTTTTAACAATACCTTCTAAAGGATGGCTAGTCCAAGATGCTGAACAACAAAGTTCCGTTTTGGAAAAACATAATCATTATGGGAATGTCCATGCGGTAGAAAAATTACGCCAATCCATTGAAATATGGTATGCTACAAGCGAATATTTGCGACAACAAATGACTCCCAATTTTAGGATGACTGACCCCTTTAATCCAGTCCATATAATGTCTTTTTCAGGAGCTAGAGGAAATGCATCTCAAGTACACCAATTAGTCGGAATGAGAGGATTAATGTCAGATCCACAAGGACAAATGATTGATTTACCCATTCAAAGCAATTTTCGTGAAGGACTGTCTTTAACAGAATATATAATTTCTTGCTACGGAGCCCGTAAAGGGGTTGTAGATACTGCTGTACGAACATCAGATGCTGGATATCTTACACGTCGACTTGTTGAAGTGGTTCAACACATTGTTGTACGGCGAACAGATTGCGGTACCATCCGTGGGATTTCTGTAAACATCCGAAATGGAATGATGCCAGAAAGAATTTTGATACAAACATTAAATGGTCGTGTAGTAGCAGACAATATATATATAGGTTCACGGTGCATTGTCGTTAGAAATCAAGATATTGGAATTGGACTTATCAATCGATTCATAACTTTTCAAACACAACCCATATTTATTCGAACCCCCTTTACCTGTAGGAATACGTCGTGGATCTGCCGATTGTGTTATGGGCGGAGTCCTATTCATGGGGACCTGGTAGAATTGGGAGAAGCTGTAGGCATTATTGCTGGTCAATCTATTGGAGAACCGGGAACTCAACTAACATTAAGAACTTTTCATACTGGTGGAGTATTCACAGGGGGTACTGCTGAATATGTGCGAGCCCCCTCGAATGGAAAGATAAAATGGAATGAGGATTTAGTTCACCCTACACGTACACGTCATGGATATCCTGCTTTTATATGTAATATAGACTTGTATGTAACTATAGAAAGTTACGATATTATACATAACGTCATTATTCCACCAAAAAGTTTTCTATTAGTTAAAAATGATCAATATGTAAAATCAGAACAAGTGATTGCGGAGATCCTCGCGGGAACATATACTTTTAATTTGAAAGAGAGGGTTCGAAAACATATTTATTCTGACTCAGAAGGGGAAATGCATTGGAGTACCGATGTGTACCATGCATCAGAATTTATGGATAGTAATGTACATATCTTACCAAAAACAAGTCATTTATGGATATTGTCAGGAAAGTCGTGCAGGTCTAATACAACCCATTTTTTACTTCACAAGGATCAAGATCAAATTACCATGGATTCACTTTCGAATGGAAAAAAAAATATTTCGAATCTTGTAGAAAGGAATAATCAAGTAAAACATAAATTCTTTGGTTTCCATACTTTTGGTACAAAAGAAAAGGGGATCAGCGATTATTCAATATTTAATCCAATCATATATATGGATCATTCTTATTTAATGTATCCCGCTATTTTTCACGATACTTTTTATTTCTTGGCGAAAAGGCGAAGAAATCGATTTCTTATTCCATTTCCATTCCAATCGATTCAAGAACGAAAGAACGAACTAATGTCCCCTTCCGGTGTCTCCATTGAAATACCTATCAATGGTATTTTTCCTAGAAATAGTATTTTTGCTTATTTCGATCATCCTCAACCCATTTTTCAAAAAGAAGATTTCATTGAGTATCGAGGAAGAAAAAAATTAAAGCCAAACTATCCAATTCAAGTAGGTCCCTTTTTTTTGATTCCCGAAGAAGTGCATATTTTACCCCAATCTTCTTCCCTAATGGTACGGAATAATAGTCTTGTTGGAAGAGGAACACCAATCACTTTCAATATAAGAAGTCGAGTAGGCGGATTGGTCCGATTAGAAAAGAAAAAAAAAAAAAAAATAGAATTAAAAATATTTTCTGGAAATATCCATTTTCCCAGAGAGATTGATAAGATATCAAGACACAGTCCCATCTTTATACCACCCGGAACGGTAAAAAAAAAAAAATGCAAGGAATCAAAAAAAAATAAAGATGGGATCTATGTCCAACGGATCGCAACTACAAAAAAAAAAAAATGCAAGGAATCAAAAAAAATTAAAGATGGGATCTATGTCCAATGGATCGCAACTACAAAAAAAAAAAAGAAAAAAAAAAAAATTGTTTTGGTTCGACCTGTAATTTTATATGAAATACCGGACACTATCCCTTTTGTAAAACTTTTTCCCCAAGATCTATTCCAGGAAAAGGATAATCTGGAACTAAAAGTTGTCAATTCTATTGGAAAATCCATTCGGGAAATTTCCGACACAAGGATTCCATTCCTTCGGACTTGTTTAGTCTTCCATTGGGATGACGGCAAAAAAAGTTCTTCGATTGAGGAGGCCCCCGCTTCCTTTATTGAAGTAAGTACAAATGGTTTGATTGAGTATTTTCTAAGAATTGACTTAGTAAAATCGAATACTTCATATATCAGAAAAAGAAATGACCCATCTGGTTTAGGATTGATTGGGGATAATAAATCGGATCGAATCAATCCATTTTTTTCTATTCATTCCAAGGGAAAAATTCAACAATCACTTAGCCAAAATCACGGAACTATTCGTATGTTGTTGAATAGAAATAAAGAATGCCGATCTTGGATAATTTTGTCATCATCTAATTGTTTTCAAATGAGACCATTCAACAATGTAAAATCTCACAATGGGATAAAAAAAGATCCTATAATTTCAATTAAGAAGAATAATAATTCGTTCGGCCCTTTAGGAATAGTTGCAAATTTATATTCACTTTATCATTTAATAACTCATAATCAGATCTCAATAATAAAAATTTTGCAACTTGACAAATTAAAGGAAATTTTTCAAGTAATGAAATATTATTTCATGGACGAAAATGAGAAAATTTGTAAACCCGATCTATACAGTAATATCGTTTTGAATCCATTCCATTTAAATTGGTTTTTTCTCCATTATTTTTCTTGTGAAAAAACGTTTCCAATAATAAGTCTTGGACAATTTATTTGTGAAAATATATGTATAGCTCAAATGAAAAATGGACCACACCTAAAATTAAAATCGGGTCAAGTTATAACAGTTCAAATGGATTCTGTAATAATAAGATCGGCTAATCCTTATTTGGCGACTCCAGAATCAACTATTCACGGCCATTATGGGGAGATCCTTTCTCAAGGAGATATTTTAGTTACATTCCTATATGAAAAATCGAGATCCAGTGATATAACACAAGGTCTTCCAAAAGTGGAACAGATATTCGAAATACGTTCGATTGCTTCAATATCCATGAATCTAAAAAAAAGAATTGATGCTTGGAACGAGTGTATAACAAAAATTCTCGGCATTCCTTGGGGATTCTTGATTGGTGCTGAGCTAACTATAGCTCAAAGTCGTATTTCTTTGGTTAATAAAATCCAAAAGGTTTATCGATCCCAGGGAGTACACATCGATAATAGACATATCGAGATTATTGTGCGTCAAATAACATCCAAAGTCTTGGTTTCAGAAGATGGAATGTCTAATGTATTTTTACCTGGCGAACTAATTGGATTATTGCGAGCAGAACGAACGGGGCGTGCCTTGGAAGAAGCCATTTGTTACCGAGCTTTATTATTGGGAGTAACAAAAACATCTCTGAATACTCAAAGTTTCATATCCGAAGCGAGTTTTCAAGAAACTGCTAGAGTTTTAGCAAAAGCCGCTCTTCGGGGTCGTATTGATTGGTTGAAAGGTCTTAAAGAGAATGTTGTTTTAGGGGGAAT
Organism: Lathyrus sativus; assembly: GCA_963859935.3. Classification (NCBI taxonomy): domain Eukaryota; kingdom Viridiplantae; phylum Streptophyta; class Magnoliopsida; order Fabales; family Fabaceae; genus Lathyrus; species Lathyrus sativus. The sequence goes on along the minus strand of CAWUDS030005749.1, from coordinate 6,419 downwards.
GATACCCGTTGGTACCGGATTCAAAAGAATAATGCACCGTTCACGGTCAAGGCAACATAACAAGATTAGCCGGAAAAAAAAATTATTCGAAGTCGAAATTGGAAATCTTTTGTTCCATCACAGAAAATTATTTAATTTTTCTCATTTCAGAGAATTTATGTGATACATTCGAAATATAGGATTAAATATAGTATTAAATGCTTCCTAACAGCGGATTCGACTCATCCATCCCCTGAAATATTTAAATGCAGTCATTGGATTTGGTAATTAAAGTATATTAAAAAATAATAAGAAATAGAAATCAAAGAATGGCCTGATTCTATATTAACGGCCGATCGTCTATAAAAGAGAAGGTTCCATCGGAACAATTATTTATTAGGATACTCGGTCTCTCTTTTTTTTTTTCATTTTTTTAAACAAAGTGTGGGGATAAATGACAAAAAGATATTGGAACATCACTTTGGAAGAGATGCTGAAAGCTGGGGTTCATTTTGGCCATGAGACTAGGAAATGGAATCCTCGAATGGCACCTTTTATATCGGCAAAACGTAAAGGTAATCATATTACAAATCTTACTAAAACTGCTCGTTTTTTATCAGAAGCTTGTGATTTGGCTTTTGATGCAGCAAGCAAAGGAAAACAATTTTTAATTGTTGGTACCAAAAGAAAAGTTGCCTATTCAGTAAGACGGGCTGCAATAAGAGCTCGATGTCATTATGTTAATAAAAAATGGCTCGGAGGTATGTTAACGAATTGGTATACTACAGAAACGAGACTTCGTAAGTTCAGGGACTTGAGAACGGAGCAAAAGACGGGGAAACTGAACTCTCTTCCAAAAAGAGATGCCGCTATGTTGAAGAGGCAATTATCTCATTTGGAAACATATCTAGGCGGTATAAAATATATGACAGGGTTACCTGATATTGTAATAATCCTTGATCAGGAAGAAGAATATAAGGCTCTTCAAGAATGTATCACTTTGGGAATTCCAACGATTTGTGTAATCGATACAAATTGTGACCCCGATCTTGCGGATTTGCCGATTCCGGCTAATGATGATACTATGGCTTCCATCGGATTCATTCTTAACAAATTAGTTTTTGCAATTTGTGAGGGTCGTTCTAGCTAGATACAAAATTATTGATTAATAATAAGATAAATCCATTTTTAGATTTGGTTGGGCGGTGATAAATTTTTGGAATTGGTTATTATAGCATTACAAAATTGTGTAAAAAGAAATATTTTTGGATTAGTAGGTATTCCAAATGGAAAATCCAAGTAAAATAAGGAAATGGTTGAATCAAAATAATTCCCTTTCAAGTTATCTTTTTTTATTTTAGAGGGCAATATGAATGTTCTATTATGTTACATCAACACATTAAACAGATTCTATGATATATCTGCTGTGGAAGTAGGTCAACATTTCTATTGGCAAATAGGGGATTTTCAAGTGCATGCTCAAGTACTTATTACCTCTTGGGTTGTAATTGCTATCTTATTAATTTCAACCATTCTAGTTGTTAGAAATCCACAAACTATTCCCACGTCTGGTCAGAATTTCTTTGAATATGTCCTTGAATTCATTCGAGACGTGAGCAAAACTCAGATTGGAGAAGAATATGGTCCATGGGTTCCGTTTATTGGAACTCTGTTTCTATTTATTTTTGTTTCGAATTGGTCAGGGGCACTTTTGCCTTGGAAAATTATAAAGTTACCTCATGGAGAGTTAGCTGCACCCACAAATGATATAAATACTACTGTTGCATTAGCTTTACTTACGTCAGTAGCCTATTTCTATGCGGGTATTTCAAAAAAAGGATTGGCCTATTTTGGTAAATACATCCAACCAACGCCAATCCTTTTACCGATTAACATCTTAGAAGATTTCACAAAACCCTTATCGCTTAGTTTTCGACTTTTCGGAAATATATTAGCGGATGAATTAGTAGTGGTTGTTCTTGTTTCGTTAGTACCTTTAGTAGTTCCTATCCCTGTTATGTTCCTTGGATTATTTACAAGCGGTATTCAAGCTCTTATTTTCGCTACTTTAGCTGCGGCGTATATAGGTGAATCCATGGAAGGGCATCATTGACTAGTTATCTAAATAGGATTTTAGACCGCGACTGGCTCGCGATAATCTACTTAAGGAACATTAATAAAATTAAGGAACATAAATCAAAAAATCCAAAAGAAATTATGAAAAGTTTTCATAACAATCAAAAAGTATAAAGAAAATGAAAACACTTATCAGGAAATTCAACAAAAAATAGAAATTCAATTAAAATAAAGGGTGGGGGGTCGAACTAGGCATATATATAATCTAATCGTTATAAAACAGCTGGGGGATTTCCGAGAATGATTCATTGAATCGAAGATACAATGAATTGGTTTACGATATGGAACAAACACATGTATATGTCATAGTAGATATTCATTAGTTATATATGACTATATATCTCAATTTGTCCTGCTACTACTCTAAATTTAGGTAGGGATTCAAAAAAAAGAGCTCTTCCATCTCTTGGAATTGTGAATGGAATATAAAATGACTGGAAAAATGAAATCAAAAAGAAAAAGAAAGGTTTAAACGAAATGTAAGATAAGACCCCAATTTGTATGTATTCACAAAAAACGACAAGGGTAGAAACGAAAAAAGTAAATATCGAAGTAATTGAGATAATTCAATCCAAATTCTTCAGTTTGAAATTTTGAATTACACTTCGACTAGATAAAGAGAAATAGGACGAATGAAATAATTAAGTCATATATTTTTTGTTGATTATATTATTAACTATTTCTTTATTTTATTTTGACATAGGAGAAACTTATCATGAATCCACTGATTGCTGCTGCTTCTGTTATCGCTGCTGGGTTGGCCGTCGGGCTTGCTTCTATTGGACCTGGAGTTGGTCAAGGCACAGCTGCAGGGCAAGCTGTAGAAGGGATTGCGAGACAACCGGAAGCAGAGGACAAAATACGGGGTACTTTATTACTTAGTCTGGCTTTTATGGAAGCTTTAACTATTTATGGGCTGGTTGTAGCATTAGCGCTTTTATTTGCCAATCCTTTTGTTTAGTTTAATATTTATTCAAAAAAATACATATTGTTTTTTTTTTCATGGATTTTCGTTGTTGCTCTTGCTAATTCTATTTCGATTTTACTGTTACAATTTTTTGCATTCGGATTAACATACTGATTTGCCTTCTTCCGTCCCTTTCATTAGTCCAATGACCCCCTTTTTATTTAGAAAGTGTTGAAAACAACTAAGTATTTTGCAATTTACATACGAACTAGTATTTATTTCTAAGAAATATCATTCCTTATAGGGAATCTTTCAATTGACTAACCAATTCCAAATATAGAATAGAATAGTCTTCTTAGTATCTTTTGATTCTTACTAATATTCATTATTAGTAAGAATCAAAATAGAAAGAATAAGTAAATATATTCATATTAAATAATTCGATTATAGAATAAACTATTATATACAAAAACGAATAAAAAAACTTGGAATCGTAGAAATAAATTTAGTCTATCCATAAGAGGAGATGTGATCATATGAAAAATATAACCGATTCTTTTCTTTGCTTCATTTCCTGGCCATCCGCCGGAAGTTTCGGGTTTGATACCGATATTTTAGCAACAAATCTAATAAATATAAGTGCAGTCCTAGGTGTATTGATTTTTTTTGGAAAGGGAGTGTGTGCGAGTTGTTTATTTCAAAGAATAGATTGGATCCAACCAACTGCACTTTTTTTGTTATAACTAGGAAAATGTGCATGATCCGGCGAATGACTTCTTACGAAATAACGAAAAAAATAGTTCAGAACCATAGCATTTCGCGATTCAGTGGTAAATCTACTTTGATTCTCTATCAACCAAGAATTTTGGAACATTACCATGGTTAAAGCTAACGAGTTTGAAGTTTCGACGCAGTCTAGTATTCTTTCTACCACTATGTTAATAGGGAAATTCTAATTTTTTCGATATAGAACACTCATGTCGATAAAATGACTTGAATTCTCTGTATGATGAAAAATAGGAAAAAAGGTGTTTTGTTTAACGCCTCCGTTTCTACTTTTCTACAATGCGGAATTGATGACCTACGTATAAATTAATCATAATTCTTTGGATTTCAAGAAAAAAAAACAACTTTGCTGACAATTATTTGTTTGCTCAGAAGAGTCCTCCAAATATTTGGGTCTTGTATTGATAATCATTTTCAAGATTTTTAGAAATAGAGAAAAGAGGATAGGCTCATTCCCTAATAAATAGGGGGGAATTTCCTATAAGGAATTGAGTGTGAGAGCCAAATGAATTGAAAGATTCATGTTTGGTTCGGGAAGAGATCATAGACATTTGGAAATGAATGGAAAGAGAATCTACTTTCATTAAGTGATTTATTAGATAATCGAAAACAGAGAATCCTGAGAACTATTCGAAATTCAGAAGAACTACGGGAAACAGCCATTGAACAGCTGGAAAAAGCCCGGGCCCGTTTCAGGAAAGTAGAAATGGAAGCAGATCGGTTTCGAGTGAATGGTTATTCCGAGATAGAACGAGAAAAATGGAATTTAATTAATTCCATTTATACAACTTTGGAACAATTCGAAAATTACAAAAATGAAACCATTCATTTTGAACAACAAAGGGCGATTAATCAAGTCCAACAAAGGGTTTTACAACAAGCATTACAAGGAGCTCTGGGAACTCTGAATAGGTGCTTAAACAACGAGTTACATTTACGTATGATCGCTGCTAATATTGGTATGTTTGGGGCGATCAAAGAAAAAAATAACTAATTAGTGGTTCTACTATAATAGAGAGTATGGAGAGGCCCTATTTTTGTTTTTTTTCGAAAAAGAATCCAATTAATAAAAATATTCATGGTACCCATTCGTGCAGATGAAATTAGTCAAATTATCCGTGAACGGATTGAGCAATATAATACCGAAGTAAAAATTGTAAATACAGGTACCGTACTTCAAGTAGGCGATGGCATTGCTCGTATTTATGGTCTTGATGAAGTAATGGCAGGTGAATTAGTAGAATTTAAAGAGGGTACAGTAGGCATTGCTTTGAATTTGGAATCCAAAAATGTTGGTGTTGTATTAATGGGTGATGGTTTGATGATACAAGAGGGAAGTTCCGTAAAAGCAACAGGAATAATTGCTCAGATACCAGTAAGTGAGGGTTATTTGGGTCGTGTTGTAAATGCCCTAGCTAAACCTATTGACGGTCGAGGAGAAATTTCAGCTTCGGAATCTCGGTTAATTGAATCTCCCGCTCCCGGTATTATTTCCAGACGTTCCGTGTATGAGCCTCTTCAAACGGGACTTATTGCTATTGATTCTATGATCCCTATAGGGCGTGGCCAGCGAGAATTGATTATTGGGGACAGACAAACAGGTAAAACAGCAGTAGCTACAGATACGATTCTCAATCAACAGGGACAAAATGTAGTATGTGTTTATGTAGCTATTGGTCAAAAAGCATCTTCTGTGGCTCAAGTAGTAACTACTTTACAAGAAAGAGGAGCAATGGAATACACTATTATAGTGGCTGAAACAGCAAATTCCCCAGCTACATTACAATACCTCGCGCCTTATACAGGCGCAGCTCTGGCTGAATATTTTATGTACCGTGAACGTCACACTTTAATCATTTATGATGATCCCTCCAAACAAGCACAGGCTTATCGCCAAATGTCTCTTCTATTACGAAGACCACCAGGTCGCGAAGCTTATCCCGGAGATGTTTTTTATTTACATTCGCGTCTTTTGGAAAGAGCCGCGAAATTAAGTTGTCAGTTAGGTGAAGGAAGTATGACTGCTTTACCAATAGTTGAGACCCAAGCCGGAGATGTTTCAGCTTATATTCCTACGAATGTCATTTCCATTACAGATGGTCAAATATTCTTATCTGCCGATTTATTCAATGCTGGGATCAGACCCGCAATTAATGTGGGTCTTTCCGTTTCCAGAGTTGGATCGGCGGCTCAAATAAAAGCCATGAAACAAGTCGCTGGTAAATTAAAATTGGAATTAGCACAATTCGCAGAATTAGAAGCTTTTGCACAATTCTCTACCGATCTTGAGAAAACTACGCAAAATCAATTGGCAAGAGGTCAACGATTGCGCGAGTTGCTTAAACAATCCCAATCATCTCCTATTACTGTGGAAGAACAGATAATAACTATTTATACTGGAACGAATAGTTATCTTGATTCATTAGAAATTCAACAGGTAAGGAAATTTCTCGTTAAGTTACGGGCTTATTTAAAAACGAATAAACCGAAATTCAACGAAATCATATCTTCGACCAAGACATTTACTGGGGAAGCAGAAGCCATTTTGAAGGAAGCTATTCAGGAACAGATGGAACTCTTTTTACTTCAGGAACAAGTAGAAAAAAATTGA
>CAWUDS030005748.1:20000-32117 GCA_963859935.3 Lathyrus sativus | reverse complement strand
AATTGTGCATAAAGTGGGCAAGGAATAACAATTTTGCTACACCCACTTCTATACACGAATGGGGGGGGAAAATACTCGGATCAAAATTCTTGTTATTTTAACGAGGTTTAAGTCTGACGAGAATAATATTCTACAACCAGCAATTCATTAATTTTCAAACCAACCCATTTACTATCTATTATTTGATTGACTAATCCTTTATATTGGTCTGGATGAAGAGTCAAATGGGTTGGCACTCTTTTGCGGGGGGCTGATTTAAGAGAATTTTGAATTATAGTTCTCGATTTTTGTTCATCCTTGGCTGTAATAATATCTTTAGGTTTACAACGATAACTTGGTATATCTACTATACGACCATTAACTAAAACATGTCTGTGGTTAACTAATTGACGGGCTTCAGGAATAGTCGCAGCCATACCCAATCGAAAAAGTATGTTATCTAAGCGCATTTCTAGTAATTGGAGTAAAACCTGGCCGGTTGACCCTTTCGCTTTTCCAGCGATACGAACGTATTTAAGCAATTGTCGTTCTGTAAGACCATAATGAAAACGCAATTTTTGTTTTTCTTCTAAACGAATACGATATTGAGATTTTTTACTGGAGAGCGATTCTTCGCTTCCAACTCTTCTAACTGGAAGCTCTTTTCTGGTTAGTCCTGGTAAAGCCCCCAGACGGCGTATTTTTTTGAAACGAGGCCCTCTGTAACGTGACATAAACACTCCTTTTTAAAATGGAAAATCTCATAAAGAAAAATCAAAACTAAACTAAATGACAAATATGATATTATAAATGAAGTGAAATCTACTTCAAGTATTGTACTATTAAAGTATTGTACTACTGTAGTACAAAGAAGAATTAGAAGGATTCTATCAGTATCCGAATGGAATTCTATTCTATCGATATAGAAATAAAAAAGAAATAAAAAAAGCCGGCTATCGGAATCGAACCGATGACCCTCGCATTACAAATGCGATGCTCTAACCTCTGAGCTAAGCGGGCTCTCAGAACACAAATTGTGCATTTATCAGAATTCTTTCCTAAACTACTGGGATCCTAGTTATTAACTATTTCATATTAGCTCTTCATAACACAATTACTATATCATAACATAATCAAATAAATACAAAAAAAGATAGAATATCCCATATTTATTTGATATTCTAGTATATAGAATATGATACAAATCGGAATCATTTAAAAATACGAATCCAAATTATTTTCATTACCAATTACCTAGAATACTCTTTTTATCCATTTATCTAATAATTAATAATTTATCCAATATTTTTGGATCCATAAAAAAAGAATTGGATAAAAAATAATTTTCATCCATATCATATAGTAAGATTCTCTTTTTTTTTTTAGTTTTGAATTCCATTTTGGAATATTTGGATTCTTCCAATTTCTATTATTTATCTATTTCGATTATTAATAATTCATATTTATTATATGTATTTATCCCGATCCTTATTATTTTTATTTATATAATTTGAATTATGAAAAGTAGAATGGAATTCGATAGGAAGATTATTTCTATGTATATCTTCTTTATATATTCTTTAATATTCTAGAATACTTTCTATTTCATTCTATCTAGATTAATAGATAGAATATATCTATAGAAAATAGTAAAGAGTATATAGAATATTATCTTTAATATAAAAAAATATTACTATAAATAAATATTTTAAGATATATATAATATTCTTTCTTAATATTATTTTATTGAATTCAATAATGACTAATTAGATTACAGTTATTTATATTCAATAATGATTATGCATTAAGATGAAATATGTATAATGTATTTTATACATATAATATAAAAATATGGATTTATACATATCCATTTGAATTCTAAAAAATTGGATGGATTATCCAAAGAAATTGGATTGGATAAGTAATGAAAAATTAGATCCTTCTATTGAATTTCTAACTGAATATCGAAATCTAAATTAATAAATAGATTTTTATTATTTTCGTTATAAGGTCTGTATCGGTCTGCTCGAAGGAAAAAAAGAATCGAACGTTAGAGTATTCGAAATTCTATCAAAAAAGAATAGAAGGGGTACATCTAAAATAGAGATATATGTAGTATATATCTCTGTATATTGAATTGCGAATACAGAGATAATAGAATCATTTCTGATTCGAGTAAATACGGGTATCTGATATAGATGAAAGAAAATCTATCAACAAAAAACAAATAGAAGGAAATTTTAATTTTCCCAACCCAATATGGGAGTAGATTTCAACAAATAAATTCAACAGTTCCAGCATATAATTCTCAGAATACAAATGAAAAAACATCCTAATGCGATATGATATCAATCTCAAAGAAAAAACGGGGGATATGGCGAAATTGGTAGACGCTACGGACTTAATTGGATTGAGCCTTGGTATGGAAACTTACCAAGTGAAAACTTTCAAATTCAGCGAAACCCTGGAATTCAAAATGGGCAATCCTGAGCCAAATCCTTCTTTCCGAAAACAAATAAAAGTTCAGAAAGTGAAAATAAAAAAAGGATAGGTGCAGAGACTCAATGGAAGTTGTTCTAACAAATGGAGTTGACAACATTCAATTGATTAATGAAGATTTCTAACTTCTATTTGTAAATATTTGGATTCTATCACAATTGAAACATTAGAATCAAATCAATTACAACTGGAAGAAAAAATCAATGAATAGAATATTCATTGCTCAAATCAGTCACTCCAACATAATCTGATGGATCAGTTGAATAACTTATTAATCAGACGAGAATAAAGATAGAGTCCCATTCTACATGTCAATACCGACATCAATGAAATTTTGAGTAAGAGGAAAATCCGTCGACTTTAGAAATCGTGAGGGTTCAAGTCCCTCTATCCCCAAAAAATTTCCCTCCTATATTCTGGCCCTTTTTGGATTTACTTGACATAGACTCAAGTAATTTCTTAGATTTCGGATGGTGCGTCAAGAATGGTCGGGATAGCTCAGACGGTAGAGCAGAGGACTGAAAATCCTCGTGTCACCAGTTCAAATCTGGTTCCCGGCAACTCATTATGTATGAGTATCTATTCCCATATTTCTTTTGAAAAAAGGGAATAGATACATATTTATTAGTGGTCTTAATCATCCTACATAATTTATGTAGGCGTACGGCGATATGCTCTTTCTAGATGAAGAATGAATGGATGTATATTCTAGGGATCAAAAGGAAGTATGAAAATGAATGATTCAAGTTTGTTTTGATTTTTTCTGCGCTGCAATAACAATTGTTAATATTTCAATTGAAACAATATTCAAATGCTTCAATTAGTTGCTTGAAACACCAAGCAGAACTTTTTCAGTTCATCCTATTGGCTCGTCCGAAATCAGTATTGCTCCATCCCATTTTTGAATCTCAATGAATCCCTCTTATAATAAGAGAGGAATGAAACCTCTATTATTCTGACTAATCGATAAGTCAATGGACATACAGATATTTCTTTCTTTAATATCTGGGGTTGTCGAAGTTAAGATTACTTTCTTATTTTTCGCATTTAGTGAGCATCTTGTATTTCATAAAAATTAGGGGCGATATAATCTTTACGCAAAGGCCATCCTATCCAACTTTCGGGCATTAAAATACGTTTCAGACGCGGATGATTATCATAATAGATTCCTAACATATCATAAGATTCCCTTTCTTGAAAATCTGCACTTTTCCAAACCCAGAAAATAGAAGGAATTCTCGGATTTTGCCTTGGGGTAAATACTTTTATGCATACCTCTTCGGGTTGATCTAGACTATACTCTATTCTCGTAAGATGATAGACACTCGCTAATAGTCCTCCTGGTGCTACATCATAGGCACATTGGGAACGTAGATAATTGTAACCATATACATATAAAATAACAGCAATCGAATGCCAATCCTCGGGCTTTATTTGTAAAGTCTCTATTCCTTGGTAATCAAAACCCAAAGATCTATGAACTATTCCGTGTTTGACTAGCCAAGCAGACAAATTACCTTGCATTTTTTGATTTCTCCCGAGTTTTTTATAAGATTGGTATAAGTATTTACCATTTATTTCCATTACAATGAAATTTTGTCAGATTGACTTGCTTGCTATTTCTTATTGTATTTTGTACAAAAGGATCCTGTTTAATTCACTTTTTCGTTCGTCGGAGGATACTTAATTTTTTTATATTTCCAAAATGTGTCCGAGGTTATCTCGGAAATAGATGATGGTTGATAGAATAATCCTTTATTAGAATTGCCGGTATGAGTACTGTGTCCAACATCAAATTTGTGGTTGGTAGTAAAACACCTACGTTGATAACTAATTGGATCTTCATAGATTTCTCGAGATATTTTCTTACGAAGTTTTGTTATAGCATCTATAACCGCTTCCGGTTTAGGTGGACAGCCCGGCAAATAGACATCCACAGGAATTAGCTTATCCACGCCCCGAACAGTACTATAAGAATCGGTACTGAACATACCTCCTGTAATTGTACAAGCTCCCATAGCAATAACATATTTTGGTTCGGGCATTTGCTCATATAATCGAACTAAAGAAGGAGCCATTTTCATAGTTACGGTGCCCGCTGTTAAAATGAGGTCTGCCTGCCTAGGACTAGAGCGTGGTACCAGTCCATAACGATCGAAGTCAAATCGCGATCCTATTAATGAAGCAAATTCAATGAAGCAACAACTAGTACCATAGAGAAGCGGCCATAAACTGGATAGTCTTGACCAATTTGAAAGATCATTTAATGTAGTAGAAATAACTGAATTTTTGGTTTTTTGATCAAGTAAGGGAAACTCAATGGAATTCATAACTGTCTCAATGTTTTGTTTAATTGTCTAAATATTCAAGAATTAAGACCATTCTAATGCTCCCTTTCGCCATGCATAAACTAAACCAACAATTAGGATAAGCACGAAGATGAAAGCTTCTATAAATACGGATACCCCTAATACATCAAAACTCATTGCCCATGGGTAAAGAAAGACTGTTTCAACATCAAAAACAACAAAAACGAGAGCAAACATATAATAACGGATTTCAAATTGTAACCAAGCATCGCCCATCGGTTCTATTCCAGATTCATAACTAGAAAGTTTTTCTGGCCCTTTCCTAATTGGAGCTAAAATTCCAGAAATTAGAAATGCCAAAATAGGAATAAAGATCGATATTATTAGAAATGTCCAAAAAATATCATATTCATAAAGCAAAAACATAAATGTACTCCTATGAATGTGGAAAATATACTGGATTCATATTAATTCTTAGTCGATTTGAATTTAAATTTCAAAATTATTAGATTCATTAATCTAAATAGAAATGCTTTGTATTTTATTAAGTTTACATTTTAAAAGTTGACATTATTTCTAGATTAGTATCTGAGTATACTAATACTAATATTAGTATATCATTAATCTATTCAAATAGAAATGAATTGATTCATTCTTTCGATTACAAAAAGTATTTCAACTATATTTATACTACTAGTATTACTAGTATGGAGTATTTAGTATTCCATATACTACTACTATACTAAATATAGTAGTATCGGTAGTACTATTAGGGCTATACGGACTCGAACCGTAGACCTTCTCGGTAAAACGGATCAAACTATTATTATTATCAAAATGATTTGAATTGTTTTAAAGACCCAACGTGCATTTTTTTTTTTTTGCATTGGGCTTTTTCATTAACTGATAGAAATATCAATTAGTCTACCATCTTTTTTCTTTACACAAAGAAAAAGGAAATGACTCCCTGTGCTCTGATTTCTTATTTAGATCAAAATCTAAGAGCACTACCAAAGTTTTTCAAAGAAGAAGGTTATTCTGACGTAGGTCTGCTTCTGGCCTGGATCAACTTAAGTTAAATGGACTCTCTATCAACCTACTTCAATAAAAATATCAAATAGGAAATGAAACTTCATACACCTTAAAGTTCATAAGATAGGAAGAAAAGATATTTTTTTGGAGGTCCCTAGCCTCATTGCCTAGCATTGAATAGATTTTAGTATTCACCTTATCAATATCTCATTATGGATTCCATTTGACGTCTAAATCCTTTGTCAGGCTATTGTTCTCTTAATTTTCTTTCTGGAGTAAGACATTGATTTATCAATTAAGATCAACTCTTTTAATTACATGATGGACTCCTATGAAAAAACATTGGCGCATGTGTAAACGAGGTGCTCTACCTAACTGAGCTATAGCCCTTGTGCTTTTGATACAGATTTGATCATATTCGATAAATAAATTCTTGTCAAGATAAATATTAAATTACATGATCCAATCTCTTTGATTTATATTGCGTTTGTATTATTTATAAATAATATAACATTTATAATCCATTGATCTGATCGAGAGCTACTTTTTTTATTTAGGATGATAAATGACCTACTTAACTCAGTGGTTAGAGTATTGCTTTCATACGGCAGGAGTCATTGGTTCAAATCCAATAGTAGGTAAGGTATTGGTAGAACTTAGTAGATACCATTGATTCCGGTATCTAATAAGTTTTTCTACTCACCATTTTTTTTTATTGTAATTTTCTATCTTTTTTCTATTTTTTGGCTGCACCAACTTGTTACGAGATCCTCTTGATAGGCTCTACGATAGCCTCGACTCGTGTCTTAGCTCGCCGGAGAGCTAGATTTGCTTCAATTGTTTGTCTCTTGCCTTCAGCCTTATTTAAGTTAGCTTCTGCTATTTTAAGAGTTTGTTGTGCTTCTTGTGGATTAATGTCACTAGCCCTTTCTGCATCAGGTACTAAAATAGTGATCTCATTATTGCCGATTCTAGCAAAACCACCCATCAGAGCCATCGTTAACCATCGGTCCTTAAGGCGTATTCTCAAAATACCTATATCTAAAGCTGTGGCAATAGGCACATGATTTTTTAATACCCCAATTTGTCCACTATTAGTAGATAAAATAATTTCTTTCACTTCTGAATCCCAAACAATTCGATTGGGGGTCAGTACACAAAGATGGAAAGTCATTTCTTGAATTTGTTCTCCATTTCTAAGTTAAGTTCGTAGCCTTCGCAGTAGCTTCATCGATATTACCCACCAAATAAAAGGCTTGTTCAGGAAGACTATCTAATTCTCCAGAAAGAATCAATTGAAATCCTCTAATTGTTTCTGCGAGACCAACATATTTCCCTGGGGAACCAGTAAATACTTCTGCTACGAAAAAAGGTTGTGATAAGAAACGTTCCATTTTTCGTGCTCTTGCTACGGTTAAGCGATCCTCTTCGGATACTTCGTCCAACCCAAGAATAGATATCATGTCCTGAAGTTCTTTGTAACGCTGTAACGTTTGTTTAACTCTTTGCGCAGTTTCATAATGTTCTTCACCGACGATCCGAGGTTGGAGCATGGTGGACGTTGAATCTAAAGGATCTACTGCTGGATAGATACCTTTGGCAGCTAATCCTCTTGATAGTACAGTAGTTGCATCCAAATGTGCAAATGTCGTGGCAGGAGCAGGATCGGTCAAATCGTCTGCAGGTACATAAACTGCTTGAATAGAAGTTATTGACCCTTCTTTGGTAGAAGTAATTCTTTCTTGTAAAGTACCCATTTCAGTACCCAGGGTCGGTTGATAACCCACAGCGGAAGGCATTCGGCCCAATAAGGCCGATACTTCGGATCCGGCTTGGACAAAACGGAAGATATTGTCGATAAATAGAAGGACGTCCTGCTCATTGACATCTCGGAAATATTCTGCCATAGTATAGGGCAGTTAAACCAACTCTCATACGAGCTCCGGGGGGTTCATTCATTTGACCATAGACTAAAGCGACTTTTGATTCCGCAATATTTTTTTCATTAATTACTCCGGATTCTTTCATTTCCATATAAAGATCATTTCCCTCACGAGTACGCTCACCTACTCCGCCAAATACAGATACACCTCCATGAGCTTTGGCAATGTTATTGATCAATTCCATAATGAGTACTGTTTTACCTACCCCAGCTCCACCGAAAAGTCCTATTTTTCCGCCACGGCGATAAGGAGCTAAAAGATCGACTACTTTAATTCCTGTTTCAAAAATGGATAATTGTGTATCTAACTGTATAAAGGCAGGCGCAGATCTATGAATAGGAGATGTTGTGCGAGTATCTACAGGACCCAAATTATCTATGGGTTCTCCAAGCACGTTGAAAATTCGACCTAGGGTTGCTCCGCCGACTGGAACACTTAGAGCAGCTCCTGTGTCAATCACTTCCATTCCTCTCTTTAGACCATCTGTAGCACTCATAGCTACAGCTCTAGCTCGATTATTTCCTAATAATCGCTGTACTTCACAAGTTACGCGAATTTGTTGGCCAACCGTATCTCGACCTTGAACTATCAGAGCGTTGTAAATATAAGGCATCTTCCCTGGTGGAAAAACTATATCGAGTACCGGACCGATTATTTGCGTAATACGCCCCAGATTTTTGTTTTCAAGTGCAGAAACCTCAGTATCAGAAGGGGGAGGATTTATTGTCATATTGAAAAATATCCTTTTTTTTTTTTGAAAAAAAAAAAAAAAAATTCAAATTAAGAAAAAAATGTTCGAGAACAACGCAAGTGGATTGGTTCATTATTTGAATATTTAATAACAAATGAAATGTATTAATTCATATTTAATAAAATATTTAATAATAAAAAAATATGGAATAATAAATGTAATTTAATAATCGATTTTCACCATCCAATCAATTCAATTGTTTTCAAATTTCAATGATTTAATTTTTAAGGTCAACCCAGTCATCCAGATTGTAGACAATACTATCTATATTATCTATGGAATTCCAACCTGAACTTTGTTTATGATTCTGTTTTTCTATCTCATTGGTCCTTATTTTTTATTTCCTCAGCATAGGATTTATACTGAGCATATTATTTCTTTTTACCGATTTTTCTTTTTATTGGGCAAATTCTGCCGATTTTGACATCTAGGATTTACATATACAACATATATCACTGTCAAGGTCAAGAGTATACTTTTTATTTATTATTTAGATTCGAAAATTATATTCCAAAATTCAAAAAAAAAATAAGAGATTCGAAAAAAAACGGTTGGGTTGCGCCATACATATGAAAGAGTATAGAATAATGATGTATTTGCCAAATCAAATATCATGGTCAAATTTAACAATGACCCATTCGGATTAATTGATAATATTAGTTGATGGATCATTTGTAAAAAGGTTTGATTAACTCTTAAGTTATGTCGAGTAGACCTTGTTGTTGCTATAATTCAATTCTTAATTCATGCGTTGTAGGGGGGGGGGATTTATGTCACCACAAACAGAAACTAAAGCAAAGGTTGGGTTCAAAGCTGGTGTTAAAGATTATAAATTGACTTATTATACTCCTGACTATCAAACCAAAGATACTGATATCTTGGCAGCATTCCGAGTAACTCCTCAACCTGGAGTTCCGCCTGAAGAAGCAGGTGCAGCGGTAGCTGCAGAATCTTCCACTGGTACATGGACAACTGTGTGGACCGATGGACTTACCAGCCTTGATCGTTATAAAGGACGCTGCTACGAGATCGAGCCTGTTCCTGGAGAAGATAATCAATTTATTGCTTATGTAGCTTATCCCTTAGACCTTTTTGAAGAAGGTTCTGTTACTAACATGTTTACCTCCATTGTAGGTAATGTATTTGGGTTCAAGGCCTTGCGCGCTCTACGTCTGGAAGATTTGCGAATCCCTAATGCTTATGTTAAAACTTTCCAAGGTCCTCCTCACGGAATCCAAGTTGAGAGAGATAAATTGAACAAGTATGGACGTCCCCTATTGGGATGTACTATAAAACCCAAATTGGGTTTATCAGCTAAGAATTATGGTAGAGCAGTTTATGAATGTCTCCGCGGGGGACTTGATTTTACCAAAGATGATGAAAATGTGAACTCCCAACCATTTATGCGTTGGAGAGACCGTTTCTTATTTTGTGCCGAAGCAATTTATAAATCACAGGCCGAAACAGGGGAAATCAAAGGACATTATTTGAATGCTACTGCGGGTACATGTGAAGAAATGCTAAAAAGAGCTGTATTTGCTAGAGAATTGGGCGTTCCTATCGTAATGCATGACTACTTAACAGGTGGATTCACTGCAAATACTACCCTGTCTCACTATTGCCGCGATAATGGTCTACTTCTTCATATCCACCGTGCAATGCATGCAGTTATCGATAGACAAAAAAATCATGGTATGCACTTTCGTGTATTAGCTAAAGCCTTACGTTTGTCTGGTGGAGATCATATTCACGCTGGTACTGTAGTAGGTAAACTTGAAGGAGAAAGGGAGATTACTTTAGGTTTTGTTGATTTACTACGTGATGATTATATTGAAAAAGATCGAAGTCGCGGTATTTATTTCACTCAGGATTGGGTTTCTTTACCAGGTGTTATCCCTGTTGCTTCAGGGGGTATTCACGTTTGGCATATGCCTGCTCTGACCGAGATATTTGGAGATGATTCTGTACTCCAATTCGGTGGAGGAACTTTAGGACACCCTTGGGGAAATGCACCTGGTGCCGTAGCGAATCGAGTAGCTCTGGAAGCATGTGTACAAGCTCGGAATGAGGGACGTGATCTTGCTCGCGAGGGTAATGCAATTATCCGTCAAGCTTGCAAATGGAGTCCTGAATTAGCTGCTGCTTGTGAAGTCTGGAAGGAAATCAAATTTGAATTCCCAGCAATGGATACTTTGTAATCCAGTAATAATAATTCGTTCTATTAATTTCCATTAAACTCGGCCCAATCTTTTACTAAAAGGATTGAGCCGAATACTGTACAGAATACTTGTTGTATCTATAAATGAATCCTATGGATCTTTCGGATTGATAGATTTTTTTCTAGTTCATTATTCTTTTTTGATTTGGAATATAATGAATTAAAATAGAAGTATTTTCTATTAATATTGACAACAGTGTATCAAACCAATATAATCCGATCGTGAATAAATGGATCGATTGACTCATGTCAGATAGGTTTTTTACTTCATCAAATGGTGGATTCGTTGTATTTTTTTTTTCTTTCATTGTAATTTAATGTCATTCATTGTAATTTAATGTAATATGTAACATAATATGTAACATTTGATTCTATTATTTATAGAATTGCATCTTTTTTTATTGCGATTGGATATAGACATTCTTGTTTGTAATTGGATTAGGGTTGCTAACTCAATGGTAGAGTACTCGGCTTTTAAGTGCGACTCCATTTTTTACACATTTCTATGAACTAATTGGTTCATCCCTACCATCGGTAGGGTTTGTAAGACCACGACTGATCCAGAAAGGAATGAATGGAAAAAGCAGCATGTCGTATCAACGGTGAATTCTAAAAATTTTTCATTCATATTTGATCCGACCAATATTTTTCTTTGAATTGTTGGCTCCGAACAAATGAATTCCGTTGGGTTTAATTAATAAAGGGATAGAGCTTAGCTGCTCCAATTATAGGGAAACAAAAAGCAACGAGCTTTCATTTTTGATTTGAATGATTACCACATCTAATTATACGTTAAAAAAGAATTAGTGCTTGCTGTGGAAAAAGTTTTTCCTACGAATGATGGATTAACGATTTTTGTTATGAGTCCTAATTATTAGCTATTCCCCATTATTTTATGGGGTAGCAATAAATGTGTAGAAGAAAGAGTATATTGATAAAGATCTGATTTTTTTCCAAAATCAAAAGAGCGATTGGTCCAAAAAATAAAGGATTTCTAACTAGCTTGTTTGTCCTAGAAAAATGAGAAGGAACAAGCGAGGGGAGATAGTCCATTAATGGGTTTTAACTCGTTTTCTAGGTATCGCTTCATATTTGTTTTTTTTTTCAATTCGAATATAGATCTAGAATACCTTGTTTTGACTGTATCGCACTATGTATCATTTCATAATCCAATGAATCTTTGACCAAATCAAATTTAGAAAATGAAGGAATATAAAGTATATTTAGAACGAGCTAGATCTCGCCAACAGGACTTCCTATACCCACTTCTTTTTAGGGAGTATATTTATGGACTTGCTTATAGTCATAATTTGAATAGATCCATTTTTTTGGAAAATGTAGGTTATGACAATAAATATAGTTTACTAATTGTAAAACGGTTAATTA
>CAWUDS030005748.1:0-15000 GCA_963859935.3 Lathyrus sativus | reverse complement strand
AACAAGAGGGCACACAAAGTAACAAAAATAATATTTACCTCATTCTTATAAATTAAGTTATTGAATATTAGAAATAAATCCCTAAATTCCAAACTACCGGTTATCCAATAAAAACCTAAAATTCCTAATAAGAAACCAAAGTCCCCTACACGATTCGTTACAAACGCTTTTTGACAAGCATTTGCCGCAATAGGACGTGTGAACCAAAAACCTATTAATAGATAAGAACACATTCCAACCAATTCCCAAAAAATATAAACTTGTATCAAATTGGAACTAGTAACTAATCCTAACATTGAAGTATTAAAAAAACTCATATAAGTAAAAAATCTCAAATAGCCTTGATCATGAGACATGTAACTATCACTATAAATTAGAACCAGAATACCAACAGTAGTTATTAATATTGACATAATAGAACTAAGTGAATCGATCAAGTAGCCAAACTCTAAAGAAAGATCATTATTTATAGTCCAAGACCATACATATTGATAGATAGAACGATTCTCGATTTGATGAATCGATAAATCGATCGAAAAAATCATAACTATGGTTAACAATAAAATACTAGGAAAAGCCCACATACGGCGAATATTTTTTGTTCCCGTGGGAAAAAGTAGAAGTCCTACCCCTATTAAAATAGGAATTGGAAGAGGGATGAAAGGTATGATCCATGAAGATTGATGTGTATATTCCATACAAAAAAAAGAATAAAAAATATTTAGATTCTTTATGAATTTTGTTTCTTATTCGTTTGTTTTATCTCTTTTGTTTGTAAAGGGGTTCGGTTAATAAAAAAGTGGATATAGAAATAGAATTGGATATTCTTAATTGTTCTGAATCTTTGCACAATACAATGGTTGGTCCCAATATTGGAAAGTACAAAGTGAAAACCGGCCAATAAGAAAATTCCTAGTGAAAAAAAAGAGTATTTAAAGTAATATATTCATGAATCATCAATATTATCTATGAAAAATTTGGAAAAGGTTTATAATATTCAATGTTTTTACTTTACCTTTTGATCGAAAAAAAAGAAAGAGGGAATTCCGATAGATAAGACATACGGCTAATTGCAGAATAATTCGTGTTCATTTACAGAACAAATGTCTTTCACATCAAACTATAGCAACGAAAAAACTATACTACTTGTATGCCAGTTCCCAAAAAACGCACTTCTATATCAAAAAAAAAAATTCGTAAGAATTTTTGGAAAAAAAAAGGATATACGGCAGCATTGAAAGCCTTTTCATTAGCTGAATCTATTTTTACAGATAACTCAAAAAGTTTTCAAATAAAAATGTTGGACTGGAATACTATGAATTAGCTCTATTCAAAGAGTATTGTTTAATAGTAATTTTATACTAATTAATACTATTATGGAAGAGTAAACATCTATTTAGAATATATTAAATATTATTCTAGAATATATTCTATATTCTAATCATAATAGATATCTTTTCAACATAGGTCATCGAAAGGATCTCAAAGACCCACCAAAGCACGAAAGCCGGGATTTTTCACAAAATAGATTCCTATTCAAAGAGAGCATAACCGCATGGATAAGCTCACACTAACCCGTCAATTTAAGATCCAATTCGGTATTTTCTTTGGGAAATATTGGGAAGGAATTGGAATGTAATAATATGGATTCATACAAAAAAAAGGTTTTCTATTGATTGAAACAGTTGATTAGAAGATCATAATTGGATCCACATATGTTTGGTAAAAGTAAAAAGAATAATTTTCTCCTTTGAGAATAAAAAAACGAAAGTGTTCAATTCAAACATGAAAACGTGGCTGACTTCATTCGTTCTCGTTATTTTGTTGGGTTTGGGGGAAGAAGTGGAGATTATCGAACGAGGATAAAGGATCTAATTACGTCGAAAGAATTGAACGAGGAGCCGTATGCGGTGAAAATCTCATGTACGGTTCTGTAGAGTGGCGAGTAAGGATGACTTATCTGTCAACTTTGACACTATTAACCCGAAAAAACCAAACTCTGCGTTACGTAAAGTTGCCAGAGTACGCTTAACCTCAGGATTTGTAATTACTGCTTATATACCTGGTATTGCCCATAATTTACAAGAACATTCTGTAGTCTTAGTAAGAGGGGGAAGGGTTAAGGATTTACCTGGTGTGAGATATCACATTGTTCGAGGACCCCTAGATGCTGGCGGAGTAAGGGATCGTCAACAAGGGCGTTCAAAATATGGAGCCAAAAAGCCAAAATAAATTATTATTTTAGCCCCATAAGTTAAGTTATAAAAAAATGGATTATTAAGCTCATGTCACGACGAGGTACTGCAGAAAAGAAAATCGAAAAATCCGATCCAATTTATCGTAATCGAGTAGTTAACAGGTTGATTAACCATATTATGAAACACGGAAAAAAATTATTGGCTTATCGAATTTTCTATCGAGCTATGAAAAGGATTCAACAAAAGACAGAAAAAAATCCACTATCCGTTTTACGTGAAGCAATACTTCAGGTAACTCCCAAGATAGTAGTAAAAGCGAGACGCGTGAGCGGATCGACTCATCAAGTTCCCATTGAAATAAAAAAGCCACAAGGAAGAGCACTTGCCATTCGTTGGTTAGTAGCGGCATCCCGAAAACGTCCGGGTCGAAATATGGCTTTCAAATTCAGTTCCGAATTAGTGGATGCTGTCAAGGGGCGTGGTGATGCCATACGCAAAAAGGAAGAGATTCAGAAAATGGCGGAAGCAAATAGAACTCGTGCACCTTTTCGTTAATCCATGAACAGGATCTATGGTCCATATACACACATGGACCTAAGGATCCATACATCAAAGGGTATTTTTTTGGAGATTCCATGTACTAATTCATGATTTGACATGTACAGAATGAAAATCTCATTCTCGAGTCTACGAGAATTTTTATGAAAGCCTTTCATTTGCTTATTTTCGATGGAAGTTTTCTTTTTCCGGAATTGATTCTAATTTTGGGCCTAATTCTTCTTCTGATGATCGATTCCACTTCGGATCAAAAAGAGATATCTTGGTTCTATTTTTTCTCTTCAACAAGTTTAGTAATGAGCATAATGGCGCTGTTGTTCCGATGGAGAGAAGAACCCATGATTCGTTTTTCGGGAAATTTCCAAACAAACAATTTTAACGAAATCTTTCAATTTCTTATTTTACTATCTTCAACTCTATGTATTCCTCTATCCGTAAAGTACATTGAATGTACAGAAATGGCTATAACAGAGTTTCTGTTATTTATATTAACCGCTACTCTAGGAGGAATGTTTTTATGCAGCGCTAACGATTTAATAACTATCTTTGTAGCTCTAGAATGTTTCAGTTTATGCTCCTATCTACTATCTGGATATACCAAGAAAGATGTAAGGTCTAATGAGGCTACTATGAAATATTTACTCATGGGTGGGGCAAGCTCTTCTATTCTGGTTCATGGTTTTTCTTGGCTATATGGTTCATCCGGGGGAGAAATGGAGCTTCAAGAAATAGTAAATGGTCTTATCAATACACAAATGTATAACTCTCCGGGAATTTCAATTGCGCTTATATTCATCACTGTAGGAATTGGGTTCAAGCTTTCCCCAGCCCCTTCTCATCAATGGACTCCTGACGTATATGAAGGAGTGTGGTTCGTTCGAGAAATTCCGACCGACTTCTCTATTTCTTTCTGAGATGTTTGGATTTTTCAAAACTCTATGGACATGCAGAAGAGATATGCTATTCCCACTCGGACCAAGACATAACTTTACTTGTTAAAATAACAATTAAGGTGAAGCAGAGTCAGGAACAACGAATCCCTTTATGAGAAAAAGATTCTTTTTGCAAGTTGGTTATTAGGGGTAGTTCCTACAAAGAATCATACTAAATGACGTATACAATACTTGAATTGTCGATGTAGATGCTACATAGTTGGTTCTCATCCTTCAGAGACTACGAGTATAATAGGAACATCCGTCAACAAAAGGATCACCCTAAGATGATCATCTCGTGGCTATTGAGAACGAATTAAATCAGATGGTTCTATTTCTCAATCTTTTTTTTCGACCTAGGTTCTGTAGGAGCAACTCATAAAGATTGAGAAAAATCCGTCATTCACAACCACTGATGAAGGATTCCTCGAAAAGTTCAGGATTACGAATCCTTTTTTGTTTGATGAAAAGTCCAAATACAATGGATTCGGTCTTATACATACGCGAGGAAGGAAATACTAAAAGAAAGAAGAAACAATCTTCTTCTTTCTTTTATCACTTAGGAGCCGTCCGAGATGAAAGTCTCATGCACGGTTTTGAATGAGAGAAAGAAGTGAGGAATCCTCTTTTCGACTCTGCCTCTCCCACTCCAGTCGTTGCTTTTCTTTCTGTTACTTCGAAAGTAGCTGCTTCAGCTTCAGCCACTCGAATTTTGGATATTTCTTTTTATTTCTCATCAAACCAATGGCATCTTCTTCTAGAAATCCTAGCTATTCTTAGCATGGTATTAGGGAATCTCATTGCTATTACGCAAACAAGCATGAAACGTATGCTTGCCTATTCGTCCATAGGTCAAATCGGATATGTAATTATTGGAATAATTGTTGGAGACTCAAATGGTGGATATGCAAGCATGATAACTTATATGTTGTTCTA
The DNA here is from genome assembly GCA_963859935.3 of Lathyrus sativus. Lineage (NCBI taxonomy): Eukaryota > Viridiplantae > Streptophyta > Magnoliopsida > Fabales > Fabaceae > Lathyrus > Lathyrus sativus. Next base: position 10,376 of record CAWUDS030005748.1, on the reverse strand, counting down.
TATCTCCATGAATCTAGGAACTTTTGCTTGCATTGTGTTATTTAGTCTACGTACCGGAACTGATAACATTCGAGATTATGCAGGATTATACACGAAAGATCCTTTTTTGGCTCTCTCTTTAGCCCTATGTCTCTTATCCTTAGCAGGTCTTCCTCCACTAGCTGGTTTTTTCGGAAAACTTTCTTTATTCTGGTGTGGATGGCAAGCAGGCCGATATTTCTTGGTTTCAATAGGACTTCTTACAAGCGTTGTTTCGATCTACTATTATCTAAAAATAATTAAGTTATTAATGACTGGACGAAACCAAGAAATAACTCCTCACGTGCGAAATTATAGAAGATCTCCTGTAACATCAAATAATTCCATTGAAGTGAGTATGATTTTATGTGTGATAGCATCTACTATACTAGGAATATCAATGAACCCCATTATTAAAATGGCTCAGGATACTCTTTTTTAGCTTCTACAATTGATTGACCTCTTATATTACTAACTGAAATGAAAGAATTAGTGGATCTGTTCCACCAAAAATGGGAATGGGCTAAGGTTATGAACTTATAATTTATATATAATCTGATGAGCGAATCAATTCCATGATTCTAAGTTCATTCCATTTCGGATTAAAATGGAATAAGGAAGTTTTGTTTTTTACATATCTATCATTATTTGTGACCTTATATCAACCCTGATTACTCCTTTTAGCTTCGATTGAATCGAGAAATGAAATAGGTTTGATTGTCCCTTTCTTTATTTTGTTTGTAAATAAAAGAATATAAAATAAAAAGACATAGAATAATCAGAATTTTATTAAAAAAGTAAAGAAAACGCAAAATTAGAAAACCTATAGTAACATATAATAGTAACATATGAAACATCGAAATCACAATTCTAGATTAAAGAAAGAAACTTCAAAGTAAATGGATAAATGGAAGACATTTTTAATAGTAACATATAATAGTAACATATAAAATAATAAAAAAATATAAAATAAACATCGAAATAACAATTGTAAATAAAAACAAACTTAAAAGGGGGATAACTATGACTTTTAACTTTTTTATACGAAATTCCTTAGTGGGTTTCTGCCTTAGGATACTGAATTCAACCGTTGTGATCGGACTCTATTATGGATTTCTTACTACAGCCTGCATAGGACCGTCTTATCTCTTCCTTATTCGAGCCCGGGTTATGGAAAAAGGTTCCGAGACGGAAATAGCAGCAACAAGCGGGTTTCTTACGGGACGCGTCATGATGTTCATATCGATCTATTATGCGCCTTTGCATTTGGCATTGAATCGACCTCATACACTAACATTCTTAACTCTGCCGTATCTTTTCTGTAATTATGTCTATCAAAATAACAAACATTACTATTCGGACGATTGGGGTTGGGCATACTACCCGGAGGATTCTGGAGACAACAATCCAAATTCAATACGTAATTTTAGGACTTACAAAGTATTCTTTAACAATCTTTTTTTTCAATTATTAAACCCCCTTCTTTTCCCAAGTTCAATCTTAATAAGATTAATGAACATTTATCTGTTTCGATCCAACAATAAATTGTTATTCTTAACAAGTAGTTTTGTTGGGTGGGTAATTGGTCACATCTTTTTAATGCAATGTGTTGGATTGGTATTAGTCTGGTTCAAGAAAAAAAATTCGATCAAATCTAAGATAACGATGAGATTTGATAAATACATTCTCCTACAATTACGAAATTATGCGGGGCAAATATTTGCCGTTTTCGCCTTTGCAATTTTTGCGCACTATTCAGGCAGAGCAATGATCCCTTATTTTTATGGTGAGGAAATGGAAGGCTACGACGAGAGGTACTCGGAGGAAATCCAAGCTGCAATAGATGCGGAAAGGGAAGAAAATAACGAAGAAGATCTGATGGTTTATTTTTCCGAGAATGAGAAGACTTCCAACAACACGAATATTCAGAAAAAGACAAAAATTGTCCCCCCGGTGGCGGAAAGAGGTCTTGTAAATATTCTTTTCGATTTTCAAAGATGGACTAGGCCTTTGCGATATATAAAAAATGATCACTTCGAGCGGGTTGTAAGAGATGAAAATTCACAATTTTTTTTTCAAACATGTCAAAGTGATGGAAAAAAACGAATATCTTTCACGTATCCACCTCATTTATCTACTTTTCTGAACATCATGGAAAAAAAAATGGATCTCTTCAGAACAGAGAAAACCTCCAATAATGAGAATGAATTGTATAATTCTTGGATCTCCCGTAATAAAGAAAAAAAAAATCAACTAAGCAAGGAATTATTTCAAAGGGCAAAAATTCTAGATAAGAAAGTTAAGAAAGGTAAGAAATTTAATCTTGTGGATGTATTAGAAACTCGAGTTCGATTATCGGATGATAGGGGTCGAAAAAAATACTTACCTAAAATATATGATCCTTTCTTGAATGGACCCGCTCGTGGAGAAATCCAAAAAAGCGTTTCTAAAAAGAAAACTTTTGACTCAAACTCCATATTGATAAATAGGATTCATGGTCTCCTTCTTTGTATGAATACCAATTCTCCAGAATTGGAACAGAAAATAGATAAATTGGATAGAAAATTAGTATTCACTGAAATGGGTTTTTTATTTTAAAATAATGAGTAAATTTTCGGAAAAATCAGTATCCAATTTTCATTTTGACGGACTTTCTTCAGTTCCAGAACATGAACAAGTAAAAATCTATTCCAAAGAAAAAAAAATAAAAAGAAACTTCTTATTTGATGCAATTCGGACTAATCCTTTCAATCATAAAACAATTTTTAATAGAAAACTATGTAGTGAAATCAAGGAAATAAGTAAAGAAGTTCCTCGATGGAACTACGAATTACTGGACGAGACGGAGTACATGCTGGAACCGGGCTATAAACAAGAACATCATATTCGTTCCCCAAACGCTGAATATGTAGTTATTTTTAATATGGAATCAAGCTCATTGGGTCCTCGTATTCAAAATAATTCTTTTGCGCATCAATATAAGGAGGCAGAGGACCGCCGTAACGAATTCTCTGTAGCTTGTTATGTACCCGGCGCAGATTTTAACAGAGATCTTATTCGAGGATCTTGGCGCCCTCAAAGGCGTAAAACAGTTATTTCGAGACTCTTTCAAGCAAATGGGAATGTCCATTCCCCCCTTTTTTTGGATATGATCAACAAAAGCAATTCCTTTTTGTTTGATGTTTTGGAGGACATGTGGGACTATTTGACCCTATATTTCAGGAAACCCGATCCTGATAATGTATCATTTTTGAGGTTAAAAAAGGCAAAAAAAGAGAACGAGCAAAGAATGAGAATGGAACAGGACGCCGAAGACGAGGCTGTTGAGACACTTCGAAGAGTCGAAGAAGCCTGGGAGAGCATTCTATATGGTCTAGTAATCAGAAATTTCGTATTGTTATTTATGTCCAGGTTTCGAAAATATATTCTATTACCGTCGTTGATAATAACGAAAAATATCATTCGTATATTATTATTTCAAGATCCAGAATGGTCAGAAGATTTTGGGGATTGGCAAAAAGAAACCCATATTAACTGCACCTATCGGGGCACTCCAGTATATAACAACGCATTGCCATACAACTGGCTCGACGCCGGTCTTCAGATAAGGGTCTTATTCCCTTTTGTTCTGAAAGCTTGGCACGAGAAACCTAAGGTACTATCTACTGAAAAAAAACAATACAGTGAAAAAATATCCGCTGGAGATGAAAAAAGAATCTCTGCAACCCACTTATGGTTTTTAACAGCTTTTGGAACAGTACTCGAATCGTACCCTCAGGTGCATGTACCAAACCCATTTGCATTTTTGGGTCCCATTTTAAAACAAATAACAAAAAAATTGAAAAAAGATTTGAAAAAATGTTTGAAAAAATGGGAGAATGAAGCAAAAGAAGAGTCTCGAATCCTGTTAAAAGAATTCAACGAAATAGAAATTGAAAAAAATTCACCAATCAGTACGAGTAATGCAACTATTAGTCCATCCACATCCACATCCACAGAAAGAAGGATAAAAATCACAGAAAGAAGGATAAATCGTTTAAATGCGAAAAGAAATCAAATCTTAAAAGAAATGGAAAAATTGAGAAAAGAAAGGGTTATAACTAATCCTACAACATTAGAATTACTCAAAAATAGTTGGAAAATATTCAAAAGAAGAAACGTTCGATTAATCCGTAAATCCTATTGTTTTTTCCAAATTTTCATGGAAAGGCTATACACGCATATCGATAACATGGATATCTTTAATATTAACTATATTATAGGATTGACTATTCAATATGTAGAACATTTCCTTACTTCGAGCATTGTACAACGTTCTCTTAATTTTATTAATAATTCTATTAAATTAACTCGTGATTTATTGGAATCAACAAAGAAATTTGTAAAAAAATTCATTTACACGAAAAAAAAAAATGAAGAATATATTGATAGAATAAATCAAAGTATAATTCCATTTATGTCGGTTGTAGACAAACAAAAACGTCGGAATAGGACGGATATGTATTCACAGAATTCTTGTGATGTATCTTCTTTGTCACAAGCCTATGTATTGTTTCAATTATCACAAATGCAAGTTTGTAATGGATATAAATATAGGTTAAGATCTATTTTTGAATCACCTGGAAAATCTTTTTTTCTTCCGAATGAAATAAAGGATTATTTTTTAAAAATACAAGGAGAAAGATTCAATTCCAAATTAAGCCATAAGAACCGTCCCGATTCTATAATGAATCAATGGACAAATTGGTTAAAGATTCATTATCAATATGCTTTACCTGAGAGCACATGGTCGAGATTAGCACCACAAAAGTGGAGGAATACAATCCATGAACATCGCGTGGCTCAAAATAAAGATTTACTTGACTATGATTCATCGGAAAAAACTCAATTAATTGTTTCCAAAAAACGAAAAGTAGACTTATTAGAAGAAGTAGACTTATTAGAACAAGTAGACTTATTAAAAAATAAAAAAAAAATAAAAAAACAATATGGATATGATCTTTTTGCCTATCAATATCTAAATTATGTAGATAAGAATCAACCTTCTATTTATAGATATACATCACCTAGTTATAACACACCTAAAAATATAAAAGAAGTATTTGATCTAATGGGCGATAGCTTTATCCAAAATTATATAGCGGAAGATGATGAAAATAAGCCGGATAGAAAGTATTTTCGTTGGAGAGAAAGAAGGATGGGAATGAATGAAAAAAGAAGGAGAAGGACCAAAATAAGAAGGATAGCAATGAATGGAAAAAGAAAAAAGAATTCCATAACGAATGACAAATTATTGACTCCGAGTTTTGGTTTTTTGTCAAAATCAAAAATAGATGCATATAAGAAGAATCCGTGGATCTTACCACTAAATTTCTTGTTTATGCCGTTTTATAGTCAGAAGAACATTACTGATCAACTGGAATTACAGTTAGAAAAGAACGAATACGCGATTCACAGCAATCTAAAATCATATCTCGAAAGGTATTATAAGCCCAAGCATCGTTATAATGCAAATAGCCCTAAATACAGGAAGGATATGGCTGCAGAACAGAATTTCTTAATAGATAGATATGTGGGTTATTATTTACGCTGTGCGGAGTTTACGTACTACGGCGACAGCTACGCGAACATTGTCGGCGTACTAAATCTCCTGAAGCAAACGAAACAACCAAAACAAATTTTGTTGTCTACTATAAGGAGGGGAGAACTAGATCTGGAAACTTTTGTGCGTATAGTCAGTGATGATCCTTGTTTTTTTTACAGCAGGGATATTGAGGAAGTGCAGGACAACCTAGTTTTTTGTTTAGAACCCATTCGTTGTTCTTACAAAAAAAACTACGAACAATCATTTCTATATCAAACCATAAGCGTATCATTGAAGCACAAACGCCAAATTATAAATAAAGATAAAAATCATTATGATTTACTTGTTCCTGAAAATATTTTCTCCCCTAGACGCCGTAGAGAATTGCGAATTCTAACTTGTTTGAACCATAGGAAGAATCGGAAGACGATGGATAGAAACACAATAACTGATAAAGAAAAAACGAATTCTTCTGAAGTTTTGACTAAAAAGAAAGATCTTGATAGCGATACAAAAAAACTAAGGAATTTAAAATTCTTTCTTTGGCCAAATTATCGATTCGAAGATTTAGCTTGTATGAACCGCTATTGGTTTGATACACATAATGGAAGCCGTTTCAGTATATTGAGAATACGTATGTATCCTCGCCTCGATTGAAAATCTAGATTTTTGTTCTATTTATCCTAATATTTCTCGTAACATATCTATCTGATATGTGAACAATATTTATAGATAAATAAAATAAACGTCCACACACATTGTGGGAGTCATACGAATTCAATTTCTCAATGATGTCTCCATAAATCCATCGAAAAATGAATAAAATCTATTGTCTTATTTTTGTCTTTAAAATACAAGACAATAGATTTTATTCATTTTATGAATCCATAAATATAGTATTTATTATCTATTTGAATTACATTCCTTAATAATGAATTAATTTGAAAAAAAAAAAAGAAATTCAGAATTGTTAAATAAATGAAGAGAAAATTTTTTATAAAAAATTAAAAATAAGTGTAATTACTATTACTGATCAATAAAAATATCTACCAAAAAGGAGGGGGGGGAAGCTTTCATTTTATGATCAAAAATCCAGTTATACCTGTTATTTCAAAAAAAAAAAAAGAAGAAGAAAACCCGGGATCGGTTGAATTTCAAGTATTCATCTTAACTAATAAGATACGAAGACTTACTTCACATTTTGAATTACATCCAAAGGACTATTTATCTCAAAGAGGTTTACGTATAATTCTGGGAAAACGACAACGACTATTGTCGTATTTGTCAAAGAAAAACAAAATACGTTATCAAAATTTAATAAATCGGTTGGGTATTCGGGATTCATTCACAAATTAGCTAATTTCAAGAATCATTTTCAATTATTCGATTTATTAGATACTGAATTTTGATTAACTTTTTTTTGAACGATTCATGGAAGAATGAATCGAGGAAAAACCTATGAATGTCCCAGCTACAAGAAAAGACCTCATGATAGTAAATATGGGGCCTCAACACCCATCGATGCATGGTGTTCTGCGACTTATTGTTACTCTGGATGGTGAAGATGTTATTGATTGTGAGCCAATATTGGGTTATTTACACAGAGGTATGGAAAAAATAGCGGAAAACCGAACAATTATACAATATCTGCCTTATGTAACACGTTGGGATTATTTAGCTACTATGTTCACAGAAGCAATAACTGTAAATGGACCGGAACAATTGGGAAATATTCAAGTACCTAAAAGAGCCAGCTATATAAGAGTAATTATGTTGGAGTTAAGTCGTATAGCTTCTCATCTACTATGGCTGGGACCTTTTATGGCAGATATTGGTGCACAAACCCCTTTTTTCTATATTTTTAGAGAAAGAGAATTAATATATGATCTATTCGAAGCTGCCACAGGTATGAGAATGATGCATAATTTTTTTCGTATTGGGGGAGTAGCGGCTGATCTACCTTATGGTTGGATCGATAAATGTTTGGATTTCTGCAATTATTTTTTAACAAGGGTTATTGAATATCAAAAACTTATTACGCGAAATCCAATTTTTTTAGAACGGGTTGAAGGAGTGGGTGTTGTTGGTAGAGAGGAAGTTATAAATTGGGGGTTATCAGGACCGATGCTTCGGGCTTCCGGAATACAATGGGATCTACGTGAAGTTGATAATTATGAGTGTTACGAGGAATTGGATTGGGAAGTTCAATGGCAAAAAGAAGGAGATTCATTAGCTCGTTATTTAGTTCGAATTGGTGAAATGGTGGAATCCATAAAAATAATTCAACAGGCTTTGGAAGGAATTCCAGGGGGGCCTTATGAAAATTTTGAAATTCGCTGCTTTGATAGAGAAAAGGAGCCAGAATGGAATGATTTTGAATATCGATTCATTGGTAAAAAACCGTCTCCTACTTTTGAATTGCCGAAACAAGAACTTTATGTGAGAATTGAGGCCCCCAAGGGAGAATTAGGAATTTTTCTAATAGGAGATCAGAATGGTTTTCCTTGGAGATGGAAAATTCGTCCACCCGGTTTTATCAATTTGCAAATTCTTCCTCAATTAGTTAAAAGAATGAAATTGGCTGATATTATGACAATACTAGGTAGCATAGATATCATTATGGGAGAAGTTGATCGTTGAAATGATAATTGATACAACGGAAGTCCAAGATATAAACTCCTTTTCCGGATTGGAATCTTTCAAAGAGGTCTATGGAATTCTATGGATACTTTTACCAATTTTGATTCTTGTCTTGGGAATTACAATAAGTGTACTAGCAATTGTATGGTTAGAAAGAGAAATATCTGCAGGGGTACAACAGCGTATTGGACCTGAATATGCTGGTCCTTTTGGAATGCTTCAAGCTCTAGCAGACGGAACAAAACTACTATTCAAAGAGAATCTTATTCCATCTAGGGGAGATATTCATTTATTCAGTATTGGACCATCCATATCAGTCATATCCATTCTAATAAGTTATTCAGTAATTCCGTTTGGCTATAATTTTGTTTTATCTGATTTCAATATGGGTGTTTTTTTATGGATTGCTATTTCGAGTATTGCTCCCATTGGACTTCTTATGTCAGGATATGGCTCAAATAATAAATATTCCTTTTTGGGTGGTCTACGAGCTGCTGCTCAATCGATTAGTTATGAAATACCATTAACTCTATGTGTCTTATCAATATCTCTACGTGCGATTCGTTGAAACCGAAAAAGCTATTCGATGCTATTCTATTGCTATACTCCTCTCTTTATAGTACTATATTTCTATATAGTACTATAATTTCTGTATAGTACTATATAGCGAATAAATTGAATAGAAACCTTCATTATCTTTATTTTCTTTTTCAAAATTCTGATTGAAGAACTAAATTAGATAGTTATATGAGTGAAATAAAACAGCTTATATTGAATCTAATTTCAGAATACTAGATTCCTGCTAGTTAATAGATAGTATGATGATTTTATAAGGGCAGTCAAAATATTGAGTCTCATTTTCTATGTATAAGAATGAAATAAAATTATAAACAGAAGAGGACATTTAACCCAAGATTGGATAATTTGTCATCCTGTTTTGAAGCGGTCTCAAAAGACCAACCTTATTGAGTTTTAGTTACCATTTTTATGAATTATCATAGATATATAAAAATAAATAAGGGGGGTTAATAAAAAAGACTGGATGGTTAGAAACACCAAGATACACAAAGGATTAGTAACACAGATTTTGTAAATTATCCAAAAGAAAATTTACGCAGAATATAAAAAGAATACTAATTGGGGGCTTTAAGTTGGTAGAAAAAAGAAAGCAGTACTCCCCACAACTCCGATCCAGAGTATGCTTCCATTCAATCACTAAATAAATTACTATCAGGAACGAAAAAATCCTTTCCAATTTTTGGAGGTCCCTTTTTCATTTCATAGCACAAAAAAGAAGAATAGGAACGAAAAAAAAATAAGAAATCAAAAACGAAAAATAGATTTCTCTTTCGTTTTTGATTTCTTATATCCATATTCATGGAGATAAAATTCACATCATAATTAAGAAACGGATGTGTAATTATTTTTCGTCATTCAAAATCATGAGGGTTATTGAGAATTATAAAAGAGTATTTTATTGAAGAATTCAGTTATTACTCAACAAATTTGTATTTTCTTAGGGATGAGATCAATTCAGAAGTGCTTTAATTGGATCTTTTATGAAAATCGATTTCTCTTTCTTATTTCTAGAACAGACAGAATTGAATTGGTCTAATTCAGAACCGTTCGATAGATTTTAATCTTCTATATCTTAGGGATATATCAAGAGATAAATAATCGACCCGGTCCTTAGATTTACTTAAGGCTTTCCAGGAGCCGTATGAGGTGAAAATCTCATGTACGGTTCTGTAATAGAGATGGGAACAGGAATGTTATCACCGACTAGGATTATCTAACAGTTTAAGTACAATTGATATAGTTGATGCGCAATCAAAATATGGTTTTTGGGGTTGGAATTTGTGGCGTCAACCTATGGGTTTCATCGTTTTTATAATTTCTTCGCTAGCAGAATGTGAAAGATTACCTTTTGATTTACCAGAAGCAGAAGAAGAATTAGTAGCTGGTTATCAAACAGAATATTCAGGTATTCGATTTGGTTTATTTTACGTTGCTTCCTATTTAAACCTTTTCATTTCTTCATTATTTGTAACAGTTCTTTACTTGGGCGGTTCCAATATTTCTATTCCATACATATTTGTTTCTGAATTTTTTGAAATAAATAAAACATACGGAG
>CAWUDS030005747.1:0-46731 GCA_963859935.3 Lathyrus sativus | reverse complement strand
CAAAAGAAATGGTGTCAAAACCAAGAAAGAAAGGAAAAGGAAAACTCTATTGAGGAATACGAAAGCAAGGTGATAACTATGTCGGGGATAAAACAAAAGAATGGTGTCGAAACTAGGCGAATAAAAGAATAAAGGATTATAATAGAGGTAAAGGTAAGATCTACAGGGGATTAGGTGCATTAACTGGCAGACAGCGTTTAACCGAAGAAAGATAAGAGCAAGACTTTGTATGCAAAAAAAAAAAAGGTTGGTATCAACATACAGTCTGTGATGAACCAGAAGAAAGAGAGTATTAAACCAAGAGAAGGTGTTTAACTCACCGAAGAACTCGGTGTGTTAACTGATAAACAGTGATTAACCGAAAGGACGAGTGTAGAACCAAGTGAAAGTTGTGACCCAAAGAATGGTACATTGACTGGACAAGTAGTACTTGACCGAAAGAAAGGGTATTTGAACCAAACAAAGTTACTAACCCAATTATGCGAGTGTTTGAACCAAAAGAAATGTTGCTAACTACAGGGAATTCAGTATTTTAACAGACGAACTATGATTAACCGAAAAGAATGAGTGATTAACCAATAGAAGGTGATTACCTCAAGCGAAACTCAGTATGTTAACAGACGGACTGTGATTAACTGAGTAACAGGTGATTAACCAAGAGAAGGTGATTAGATTAAGAAAGGTTGGTTTTAACAGGCGGACTGTGATTAACCAAAGGATGAGTGATTAACCAAGAGAAGGTGATTAACCCAAGGGTAACTCAGTATGTTAACAGTTGGACTGTGATTAACTGAGGATAAGAGATAATTAGTGTTGTAACTGACAGGCAGTGATTAGCCAGACAAACAAGGAGTGGGAACTAAGAGAAAGTTGCGAACTTCGTTGGGGACTTGATATTTGATAGTCAGACTATGTTTAAATGAAGAAAAGGAATGTGACTTCGTTGGGGAAGAAGAGAATCTGGATTTAACCCAATAACGGTTGATTAACTAAAGGAAAGGGTGATTACTCTTATGAGGAATCAAAGAATATTGATTAGTCAAAAGAGAAAGGATGGCTGAATTGAAAGGAGGAAAGTAAACCAAGAGACAAAGATTGGGGTGCAAGGAAAAGGTGATTGATCAAAATAAGAATTGAAAGTAAAGCAAGATTAAAGATCAAACTCAAGAAACACCACAATTCGAATATACAGGTGACTATTCTGAGTTCAGGGTCAAGTGCCCATGACCAGAAATAGCCATAATAAGGGTAGGGTATACTCCACCCTCACTCCTTCTCTAGAACCCAAAGTATAGTGTGGAAGATAAAACCGACAAAGAAACGACGCAAGTTGTACAGTGCTCCAATGCATTGTGCATACTTTCAACTCAGCAAGGGATCGAGAAAACAAGGATCTAAAGGATCCTAAAGAGAAGAAAAAGGGAAAATCAACTAATCAAAACAAGGTTTCGATCAATCGATCAAAAAGGAATGAACAAGCCAATAATCTTTCAAGCAAGTCGAAAGATCATCAAAGCGAGCATATGAGGTAATGATATACAAAATTAAGTTCATTCAAATGAAGAACAAACTTAATGCAATCAAGAAGAAACTGCAAGGCAGCAACAAACATCAATTAGCATGCATCACTAATCATGTTATCATGTAGACAAAAGAGTGCAAGAATGATCATGATTGTATAATGTCAAAATTGCAAATAATTACATAATCGACAAATTAAGCATTAAAGTTTGCGTACATGCTTTAAACAGAGGCTAAACAACACATAAAACATCCACAAATATCAAGCATATCAAGTAATGGGAGTTAGATGAGGAAAGAAGATCAAACAAGCTTGAAAAAGCACAAAATGACATTCTGGTTCAGTGTTAATCGGTTAACCATTTTCTAGTGCAAAATGGTTAATCGATTAACCCTTGAAAAACAACATATTTTTGCTGAAAACAAAAGTGTTAATCGATTAACCCTGGAGCAGTGACAGAAAAAATAGTTTTCAAAAGCACTTCCAGCAATTAATCACTTATCCAAACATTCACATGTTATGACATGTACTTGTGCATAAAAATTACATCAAGTGTGAGAAATTAATCATCAATTGAGAGCATCAAACATGAAGATCAAAGATCAAACAATCATATGATTAATTAATACCGAAAAACTATCGAAACTACACCAGAAACGCGCGAAAGTGATCGAAACTACATCAGAAACGCGCGAAAGTGATCAAAATAGTAGATTGAGTAAGAGTTACCTACCTACAAGAAGGAGGATTGCCTTAGTGATTGTTGCTATTGATGTGTGATGAGAATGAGCCAAGAAAACCAGAGAAATATGAACTTGTAACCGAATCGTAGTGAAACCGAGCAAAATGCAACGAAAGCTCCAAATACGAATTTGCACCGAAGGAACTTGAGATAATCACTTGAGCTGAAGTAAAAGCTAATGAAACTCTAGAAAACCAAATAGAAGTGCAAGATAATGGAGGTTAAGCTCAAGATAAAAGCACTTTCAATGTGAAAGTTGCTACTCTTTAATGACGAATTTGAGCTCTAGTGTGGTTTGGGGGAGAAGATGAAGATGAATGTGAGAAAAAGTTACAAAAACTTTATAGAGAATATGAGAGAGAATAGTGAAAATTGAGAGAGAATTGTGAAAATGGTTGAAGCCCCCTTGCAACAAAGTGAAGGTTTCATTATATAGAAGCTAGCTTAGGAGTGGTTAGGTTTGGAATGTGCTTTGGAGTTTGCTTTGGAAATAACCTTAGAGTTAGTTGCACTTAACTCACTGAGTCGGAAGTTGACTTGGTTAGTTTGTTAGTTAACTCGGTGCAGCAATCCCAACGTAAGTCTAAATCCAACGGTTCACATACTTGCAAATGAAGTTACATGGTGGTCTTGATTCAAAGTGATGTATTGGAATAAATGCCTTGAAGTGTTTTGAAAGATCTTGAAATGTTTAGAAATGTCTAGAATATTCCATACAATGGTAGAACCAAGTGAACCCCAAAAATAGAGGAAAAGTTGTTGTCATGAAATACAACAGAATCTTCCAAAATACAAGGGTTAATCGATTAACCCTTTTGCACTAGCAAATGGTTAATCGATTAACCAAGCCAAAATTTGCCCAATTTTCTTGAAAAAAGGTGTTATAGTCATGGTTCCGATTTTGAACTCTTTGCTTTGATGAATAGGCATAGAAACCCTTGTTTTTTTGCTTGTGTTGATGGTATGATGTCTTTGTGAAGATGTGATTAATCGAGATTCAGAAACCTTAATAATCCTACAACAAAAACCCACAGAAAAAAGATGCTAATGTGTATGCCAGCGATGTGAATGCACATGCTTATGCAAAAGGAAAAAGGGGAGGTCAAATTTTGGGTTACGACAGTTGCCCCTATTTAATCCTCTTGGACCTGAATGTTTGAATTGGACCAACTTTTCGATTATTCGAGGTGGAAGGGTGTCGCTACTGCAAAAATCGGCGCCGGCTGAACAGAAGAGTCGCCACCGTGCGTTATTTATCCCAACAGAGGGAAAGGAAACGCTCGAAGTAAACCTACCGCAAAGACGGGAAAGGAATGGTCATCGCAACCAAATCCTGGATTTGGGAGTCGGTTACGCAAGGGGAAGGTATTAGCACCCCTCACGTCCGTCGTACTCGACGGGATCCACGCTTGTTTGGTTTGTCTAAAGAATGCAAAACAATCTATCTACGACTGCTAAATCTAAACGGCAAGAAATTGACTCGATAGAGCGTCGCGCTCTATGCCTACGTATTCTCAAGAGAGAAAGTCAGAGTCATCGTAGTTCGGGAAACTACAGGGAATTGGCTCGCCAAGACTTCGCGTCTTGTGCCTACGTACTTCCACACAGCATGGAAGATCAGAGCTTTCGTAGTTCAGGCTAACTACGGCTAGACAGGGTGTTCTCACACAGGAGTGAAAGGTAAGTTGTTTTGAGAGGTACGGGAACCTACGGGAACTAGAAACTACGGTCTGGTCTTAAAGGCGCAAGGGCAAGAGAAAAGGGTAACGATCAGTCGTCAGCGGGAAAGTCTCGATCGCACAGCAGCGAGAGAACAGATAGGTTAGTTGTTAGTGTGCTCGCTAGGATATCGCATCCTATGCCTACATATTCTCGCTCAGCACGAGAAATCAGAGCAGCTGTAGTTCAGCTGACTACGGGTAGAACGAGGACCACAACACGAATCTCATTTTATTAATATTCGGAAAATTACAATGATAAACTCCTAAAAAAATCATACCCATCTATCATGGAAAATCTAATGAAAAATAGTCCCCTAACAAGTGGACTTTTAATTCTACCTCTAAAAAGGTGTAGAATGAAATCCTAAAAGAAAATATATCCTAAAAAATATACAATCTATAAGCTATTATAATATTTCTTTATATTTTTATACTTTTTATTTCACTATTCTTTTATATTTTCTATTTTCTATTTTCACATCATATATTCTTTTTCTTAAAAAAAATCTAAGCAAACCAATATAAAAGAAAATAATAAAAAACAAAAAGAAAAAAAAAAAAGGGGGGTGCAGGCCCAGCCAGGGGTGTGTAGCAAAAAATACAGGGAATGAAGTTTGATAATGAAACCAAGGGGGTATGATAATGAAACCGTTGGGCCCAGCCCATCGGTGAAACCAAGGACTGCAAAGGGGGGTGCAACGAAAGGATTGGGTGTGTGAATTGCAAACACAATTGGGCCTGAAGCCCAATCCGAACCCGGTCCACTCCACTCTCCTTTCACTCTCATTTCGTTCAGAAACCCTAGACTCCTCTTGCTCTCTCTCCCTGTCACTGTTCACAAACGAAACTGCACCGTTTCCATTTCTCCAACTCTCTCACCGTCTGTTTTCTTCTTAATTCTTCTTCCGTCTCCTCTCAAAAACCCCTTCCACCAACAAAATCATGACAAATCCAAACGGAGATACCTGGAAACCAATAGGTAAGCGTTTCGCTTCGAGCTGAAACTTGTTCGTAGATTCAAAGGAGATACGAGAACGATGAAGATCGGAGGTTTGTTCATGCGTAAGATGAAGTTCCGGAGACGTTTGGAAGATGCCGTGTAGATCTCGAAGTCGTTGAAGAGGATCTTGGCATGTCTGGTGGAAGATCTTGGCGTCTCAATAAATCTGGACAAGAAGATGACGAAATCTGGAGGAAAAATTGATGGTACGAAGATCCTGAAGCTTCTCTAGAATATTCTTGAAGTTAGATCTGGAAACTGAAGGAAGGTTCTGTTTGAAGATTGAGGAACTTGCTCATGAGTTTATTGATTTTGGAAGAAAAATCTGGGAAAACAAGGTCAAGATCGTGTGAACGAATCCGGAAAACTGATGAATATTACGAACATCAGATGCATGTTCTTGCAGCTTGAAGAAGAATCGATGAAGGTTGCAGAACATTCCCAGATCTGATGAAGATCATGGAAAAATCTTTGAAGAGGATCTGAAGAACATGATGAACATCCCGGCAGAAGTTTGAGTTTTCCGGCGTGATCTGGAAAAGGTGTATGAATAGGACGCGTTAGCGTGATCTTCTGGAAAAACTGATGAATGGATGATGAAGATGTGATGAAGCTTGCGATGAAGAACGGAGGAGTTGGATGAATTTCCGGTGAATTTGGTTTTCTGGCGGGTTGTTACGGTGGTCGGAGGGAGTTAGAGGTTTGTTACGGTGGTTGCATGGTCGGCGGCCATGCGTCCGGCGAAGTGAGGCGTGAAGACAGGTGGCGAGGGGAAGTCAGAGGGAGAAGGAGAGAGGGACGCGTGGACGGAGTAGTGTGTGCATGGAGCACACGTGGTGGTGTGGTGGCAGTGAGAGGGTGATGTGTTGGCAAGTTCTGAGAGTGTGAGAAAAATGAAGTGGCGTCCTTTGGCTTGTACGCGTGTCATCTATTATATAGTATGCTGGCAATTTGGACTCTGACTTGACTTGGGCCTTGCTGAATAATACTGGATAAAAAGCCCAACGAAAATTCTGATAAAATGGACTAATGACCTAATTAAATGACTAATGCAATGATAACCTAGACTTAAGCATGATTAATGAAAATTAGTAAGGATTAATGAAAATGAAAAATGATATTAAACGTGGGACTAATAAAAAATGAAAATGACACTTAATAAAACCTAATAATATTCTAATCAAAAATTAAAACAATTAAAATTCTAAACTCTAATTAAAATCATTATTTTAAAATTCTATTAATATATATATTAATCTAAAAAAATAAAAAGAAATCTATTTATTAAAATTCTAAAATTCTTATTTAAAATCTATTAAAAACTATTCTATTTAATACAATAAAATCTATACTATTTATTTAAAAGAAATTCTATTATTCTATTAAAAACTATTAAAAAAACTATTTAAAACCTATTAAAAAAATCTATAAATTCTAAAAATGATTTAAAGCTATTAAAAATGTTAAAAGAAATCTATTTAAATTCTAAAAAATCCATATTAAAATTTATAAAAGGCTATTAAATCCTAAGAATGCAAACAAAGGCAAATAACCAACATAAAAGAGAGCGCAAGACCAGATCGAAGCAAGCAGTAAACACAGATACCAAGAACCTCCAAAATCACTGCGTAAGCTGAAAACACCCAGGAAGCGCGTGACTTCTCAAAATAACCTCCGACTATCTGAATCGGTCCGAAATGTGAAAATATGGCTGTAATCCCGATAAAATCAATATGAATGAGAAAATGCACTGTATGCGGTATGCGAATGCGAATGCGAAATGCGTCGATCCATAAACCAGATATGGGACCTGGTTGGTCAAATTTTAGGGTGCAACAGCTGCCCCTATTTAAACGGCTTGGACCCGACTGGGTGAAACGCCCGGAGCCTTCAGACAATCGAGGTACGAGACGGTTGAATATCAATAAACCCGGAAATTTGCCAACTGCCAGAAATAAATTGCGAAATAAACTGCACCACTGCTTGGGGAACACTATCTACAAATCTGATTTCAACACTATCTTGTCAATACTGGAATAAACTTATTGACTTCACTGGGAGGAGTACTTCTGTCGAATATAAGAACGCAATTCTGTCTTGTCATACAGGAAAATCTTCTTCTGCCCATCCATAACTTCGCCCTTGCTACGGGAAAATAACTTCGCCTTTGCTACGGGACGTACCCTGTCCATCATACAGGAAAATAACTCTACCAAATGTAGGAAAATAACTCCGTCACCATTACGGGAAATAACTCTACCAAATACAGGAAAATAACTTTGTCACCATTACGGGAAATAACTCTGTCCGATACAGGAAAATAACTCCGCCTTTGCTACGGGACGTACCCTGTCCATCACACAGGAAAATAACTCCGCCTTTGTTACGGGACGTACCTTGTTCATCACACAGGAAAATAACTCCGCCTTTGCTACGGGACGTACCCTGTCCATCACACAGGAAAATAACTCCGCCTTTGCTACGGGACGTATCCTGTCCATCACACAGGAAAATAACTCCGCCTTTGCTACGGGACGTACCCTGTCCATCACACAGGAAAATAACTCCGCCTTTGCTACGGGACGTACCCTGTCCATCACACAGGAAAATAACTCTGCCTTTGCTACGGGACGTATCCTGTCCATCACACAGGAAAATAACTCCGCCTCTGCTACGGGACGTACCCTGTCCATCACACAGGAAAATAACTCCGCCTTTGCTACGGGACGTACCCTGTCCATCACACAGGAAAATAACTCCGCCTCTGCTATGGGACGTACCCTGTCCATCACACAAGAAAATAACTCCGCCTCTGCTACGGGACGTACCCTGTCCATCACACAGGAAAATAACTCTGCCTCTGCTACGGGACGTACCCTGTCCATCACACAGGAAAATAACTTCGCCTCTGCTACGGGACGTACCCTGTCCATCACACAGGAAAATAACTCCGCCTCTGCTACGGGACGTACCCTGTCCAACTCCGCCTCTGCTACGGGACGTACCCTGTCCATCACACAGGAAAATAACTCCGCCTCTGCTACGGGACGTACCCTGTCCATCACACAGGAAAATAACTCTGCCTCTGCTACGGGACGTATCCTGTCTATCACACAGGAAAATAACTCCGCCTCTGCTACGGGACGTATCCTGTCCATCACACAGGAAAATAACTCCGCCTTTGCTACGGGACGTACCCTGTCCATCACACAGGAAAATAACTCCGCCTTTGCTACGGGACGTACCCTGTCCATCACACAGGAAAATAACTCCGCCTCTGCTACGGGACGTATCCTGTCCATCACACAGGAAAATAACTCCGCCTCTGCTACGGGACGTATCCTGTCCATCACACAGGAAAATAACTCTGCCTTTGCTACGGGACGTACCCTGTCCATCACACAGGAAAATAACTCCGCCTCTGCTACGGGACGTACCCTGTCCATCACACAGGAAAGTAACTCTGCCTCTGCTACGGGACGTACCCTGTCCATCACACAGGAAAATAACTCCGCCTTTGCTACGGGACGTACCCTGTCCATCACACAGGAAAATAACTCTGCCTCTGCTACGGGAAATAACTCTACCAAATGCAGAAAAATAACTCCGTCACCATTACGGGAAATAACTCTGCCAAATACAGGAAAATCACTCTGAATACAGCTTCTCTGCCTATCTTTGCAGTAGGTAACTCCACTGGGGATATTCCGAAAATAATTGTCAAATACTCGTCTCGATAACAAGTGGCTACTTCTGAACTTTGATTCCATTAAACCTGAAACGCTGCCGCAGCAACAAACTTGAAGAAACATTCCGCTGACCGGATACAATAGCGCCTCAATTGGCAACTCTGTGGGAGAAAATACTAAACTAAACTATGTCGTCACACGTCTCCTGGCGAGACCTCAATTGTCTGGTAATATCTGAGCTTTAGAACTCCATACTCCTATTGAGAAACACACCTGAAAGTAAAAGGTCAACCAACCTGATCTATGTTTCATAAATGCGTATGTTTGATAATGGCGTAATGCTCCATACAACATGGAAATGCTACGCGTTTTTTTATTTGATAGATGCAAATATGACACTATATGCCGATGCAAATGCAGGCTCGAACGGCTGAGATAGCTCTAACAAGCTTGCTTCATCAATCTTGGCCGTCGAGGACAAATATCACCCTGTTGGGGAGTGAACGGGTATCACACGGTATTCCGGCAAAATAAATGCCAGGACACACAACCAACTCTGTCGGGGAGAGCTTTAACCTTCGATTTCCACCGGGAGGAAAGAGAACACTTGCTGAAAAGAGAGAACTCCGCTGAGGACGAAACGACTCTCTTGGGGAAAATCAACTGACTCCGTTGGGGAGAATAAATGACCCTACTGGGAAGGGAATCTCTGCTGGGGAGAGTAGACTGTCGGGGTACAGCTCACAAGTTTGGAAATATTAATCTTTTGAGGCTAAACAATTCTGCTCGGGTCAGGGAATCCTTTCGGGGGACACCATATTGTCTACATATAGCCTACGATCTTAGAATCATCAATTCTGTTGAGGGTAAACGAACCTGCTGGAGAATGTCCTTCGGATAAGCTGCGACTAGCTGGGGGATTTGATCCTTCTTTAGTAAGGAACATTGTCATCTCAGCTTCAGAGAATGAAGTGCGACCTGCGCGGGGATTCATCTCGCCTAATGATCAAGTCTTTCATCAAAAGCCTCTGGTTAGGGCAACATGAACTCTATTCCTTCTCGGAAATTTGCCCCATAAATACCAACATGCCCCAGTCCGAGCATTTCGTCTGGAAAGGAAAGGCTAGCCATAGTGCTACTCACAATACCTTGCCCCTGAATCGGCACCAACCTTCTGATAAGGACTCTTCGATCTTTGTACCCTGACGGTTAGATCCGAACTGTTTCTGCACGTCAAACCCCAAAAGAATGTCCCAACAACATCTTTTGTTTTTAGGGTGCACTGCCCCGGTCTTGCGATAATCTTTTGCCCCTGATCGACTGATTCGTGGAGCAGCGCCCATAGCCGCGAGAGATTTGCCAAATCTCGACCTAATTGCCCCAGATGAACTGATTCTCGAATGTACGACTTTACTGGGGATAAACGAACGTGCCAAGTAGGCTGGGGCTTTTGTACATCCGTGATAGGTCATACACTCCTGATGTTGGACAATACCCTGTCTGAATTCACGGCTTCTAGTAGAAGGGTCAATGGATGGCAGCACGATTTCCCGATATTTGTCTCAAACTTGAAGATTGGCTGAATCTGCTCAAGTAGCTCTGAGTAACTCTGATGACACTGAGAATAACAATTCCTTCGCTTATGATATGCCCCGGCTCGTGGGACCTCTATGGGATAATCCTTAAAAGGAGATCTGAGAATCTATACCCTGATGGTTTGATATGAACTGCCCCAACATTATGAACTTCGGAGAAATACTTCAAATCAAATGCCTCTCGAATAAAGAGTAAACTTCTGCGCTTTTAGGATGGCCTGCCCCTATCTGCACAATGAAAATATCCATCCTCAATTAACCACTTCTCAACCTGGTTGGTTTCAACATTTCTGAACTAACTTGCCCCGGAATGAGCGTTCGAGCGACTTATCCTGATCTGATCTCACACTGGAGGTATCATAGCATTCCGGATTATTACCCCTGAGTGGGTCTCGAGAAGACTCACTTCTGATCAACTGCTTCTCAAATAAACTGTCCCATAATCCTCTGGCGCTTCGGGACTTGTCTTCAGACTAATTGATTCTGAACTTACTGGAAGTCAATGCCCCGGATTCACAGGGTTTCCCAACACACAATATTCTAATTTAGACTGCTGAATTATTCAGTCTTGTCTGATTATTCCCTGTTGGAATTTCCTTCATGTCCACTACTGACCTGCAAGTAAAATTGTTTATTCATGAATGGTAATTTTAATGCAGTATTCATGCAGATTTTGAAAAAACCTTGTGTTGTCACTCATTTACATGTCATGATTGTGAGTGGCGAATGAACCAATAGTTCAAACGCAGTGCTGATTTGATCAGTGAAAAAAAAATAAAAAATACAACGAGGATATGATTAGCAAATCATGAAGGAGTCAGGTTACTCAACCTTATCGTAATGCGCTTTCAGAATAAACCATGCCTCAATTAGTTCTTTTAAGGGTTGTATCGTGGTTGGGTTCACGGTTCGTGAAACAAAGGATATTTGGCTCAAATATGTTTTGTACCCACCCCTTCTACGTGATGATCTCCGATCCTAATGTTCAGTTAACTTGGCACAAGTGCTCGCCTCTTCGAGAGGTATGTTGAATGGTAGAAACCATAGTTAAGGAACTCACAAGGTTTTTTTCCCTTTTTTAGAGTGACAGTTACTCCTTCTCGTTTTCGGTGTCTGTATCCACACGACTTTGTCCTTGTTCGAGGATTTTTCTTTTGATATCCTTTCTTTTGCATTTTTTCGATTCCCTAATTTTTGCCTGGACTGACTCCTTTTGAGTTCTTTTCGATTTTTGAAGTACAGCGGGATGCCCTGATTTTTGCCTAAGTATTAGCTTTCCAACTTCTTCATTTTCTTTTTACTTAGCGGGCTTTCTTATTTCTTTTCTTGGAACAAGTCGTGTGACACTGATTGTCTTGATTGCCCCGAAAGGGTTGCAACTGTCTTACTCCTGCTTGGTGAGGTTTAACCACGGTGGTTGGCGAGGTACGACCTCTTGAGAGGAATAAACTTTGATTGGTTCTTGGAAGGTGTAATACCCCAAATTTTACCCTTACATTTAGACAGTCATGGCGCATGACATTTCATTTTTTGCATCCATTAATCACTAACCAATCATTGAGCGTGATTTGTTTTGCAGGAATTACTCCTAGGGGCGTTTTGGTCATTTTGAAGCATAATTCGTAATTTTGGGCCCAATGAGGTTTTATTCCTGAGTCATTTATTTACGTGGGTTGATTATGTTAAGATATCAATTTGGTTTGGTTCAGGGCGATGCGAGAATCTGATCTGTGGAACATGGTTTTAACAAGAATTCATTCTTCTATCTTCCAGTTCATTTTAGAGGGAAAGCAGTGAAAACTTCGACTGATTAATGGAACTTACTCATGTTGAAGGTATTAAGCTTATTATGCAAGATTGGATCGAATTAATTTCAACCTTTATTCAGGGATGTTTGACTGGTGAGGTTTAATCGGATGTTGAGGTGTTTGCAGCAAATTAAATCATGGAAAAGAAATTGGAAAATGATTTTAATAAGATATGTGAATTTTATTCATAATATTTTATTATTATTATTACAATTTGTAAAGAGAATTTGGATAGAAATTTGAAGTTTATTCATAATATTTTATCATGATTTACAAAGGGGAAGTAATTTGGATAAAAAAATATCATTGAATTTATTCATAATATTTTTATTACAAGTTACAAAAGAGAAAATCAAAATGGTATTTCCTAAGGTTCTAAGTCATGTGGGTTGTATTGATGCTTCGCGCTCGTCACTCGTTATCCGATTAACCTGCACAAAGAGAAACAAAACAAAACAGAAGCAAAAAAGATGTTAGAAATTGTTTGACACCCTCAGAACAGCGTCATCATCGAGTGCCGGGAGTGGCACAACCGAGGCTGCGTCCTACCCCCGTTACCGATCCGCGCCGTTGGCGTCAGATCAAGTAACATCTGTTCTTATCATGCGGGACATCCGAGAGATAGAAGTGATAAAAGAAGCGGGACTGATTCGCTCTTGCCGCAATTGGATTTCCAAACTGATATAAAGGCAAATTTGGACTCAGACCCGGATGCCGGCAGGTCTGAGTCATTTTGTTTTCGAAAATTTCCAACACCTGAAATTCCACAACAGCATCAGTACGAAATTGATGACAGAACTCAAAGCCAAAACAGTTCATAAGCTGTATAAACAAAACAGCCACAGGTAATTGGAAATTCAAACTGAAAATGCACAAACAGAAGCAATCAGAGTCAGCCATCAGATAGGCTCAGTTTAGGAACATCACGGCCCAATGTCATCGGGAAATGAAATTCGCAGCTGACGACAACATCCATCAGAAAATCAGTTCACAAATCCAAATATCCCAGCCCTGAAACAATGATAAGAACCAAGTTGCATCAGAAAACCAGATATCAGTTCAAGAAGAATCGAGTATTAGTATCTGTTCTGAAAAACCCCGAGTCTTATTGGTAAAAATCCGTATCAGCATCAAGGGACCGAATGGCTCATGACAACATCAATTGGGATAATCATAAGTGAGTCCACGAAAGTCAAGTTCAAACAGAACAGAAAAATGAAACTGCATTGAACTGCATCAAACAATGTATCAAAAAGTTCAGAAGCATCAGTTAAAGGCAAGTTTCAATCTGAACCAGTTCGAATGGCAAGTCACGAAAAACGTGAATAACCACACCGAATTGCAGCAGACAACAGCACAAAATCATAGCACAGATCATACCAGAAAGAGCAAGGATAAGCTCACGCAATCACCTCAGTTCAGGGCAAGCCCGAATCAAAGGAGCAAGTCACCATGACAAGCCAACAAAGCAGTAAGCTAGGGGCATCGTGGAATAAGGCACCGAATGCACGGGCATCAGCTATCGCACATCATGGCCCAACATAATCTCACAAAACCCCAATCAAATCCTAAAAAAGGAAACAAGATATATCAGTATCAGAAAAATCCAATCAGGGTATCAGAAAATTGATCAAGCAAGAGTGAATCCGAAAAAGTGTTCAAACCATATCAAAAAATCACAGCAAATCATATCAGATCGAAAATCCAATAGTAACGCAAATCCACTGGTATCAAAGGCCCAAAAAAGAGATCGAAAAAGATATATATAGGGAAGATACCACCTGATGAAAAACCCTAGAAAAAACGGCGAAACCACAATCGCAAGCCAAACCCTGGTAGCCGCGAGAGAGAAAGGGGAGACGAGAACGGACAAGTCGCAAGCAAACCCTAGTGGTCGCGAGAGGGAGAGGATTCACCGGCGCCGTTTAAAGCCACGACGAGCAAATCCCTTCCGTCGAAGCTCAGTTTACCATCATTGCCTCCGTTTATCACCGATTGAGAACCCACCGTAAGCTTTCGTTCCGTTATCAGCATATTAACCGTTTTTTTCTGTTTTTTAGTGTGTGGAGAAGGTGATACGAAGGAAAAAGGGGAAACAGAAGCCATAAACGGAGAAGAAGAATGAGCGATATCGTGATGAGAGCGCGAGCGAGAGAGAATCGAGAGAGAAGAAGAAGAATGCAAACGGCGCCGCGAGAATGTTAGGGTTCTGGGAACCCTAAATGTTCTTTAGTTAATTCACCAACCGGGTTGGGTCCGGAGGTGATTACCGGCCCAACCCTTTTATTTTTTTGTTTTTAAAAATTTTTGTTTTTAAAACCTTTTTCCTTTTTTATATATTTAGTTAATGTAAGTTTTATAAAAAAAATTAAGTATTAAATTTATTTTTTGCTATATAATAAAAATTAGAAAAAAAACTTTTTTATAATAAAATTAAAAACCTTTTTTTTAATAAATAACTTAAAAATCATTTTAAAATATGTAAATTAAAACTTTTTTCAAGATTAAATTTAAAATATTTTTAAAATTAACATTACTCTTTCCTTTTTTATAAATTCAATTAACATCTTTTTAAAATCTCCAATATTGCATTCTTGTCTCATGAACTCGTCCAATTGCCGCCTGACTTCGCCATTAACACGTGTGTCTCATTTTTGCAGCTTATTACATTGCGTTTTATTTAAGTTTCGTTATTATTGTAACTGCTTCTCGGTTGTAACCTCGCGAACCCTAATAATCGCGCTTCAACTCCTGTCTTTAAATTTCTGCTTGCATGGTCAAATTAGGATATTATTCTCTGTTTGCATTATTTCACACCTTTGTCAATATTCTTGTCACATTACACACATCCGAAGGTTAAGTCTAGCTTTTGGTCGCCGCGCCAATAGTCCTCAACTTCAAAGCCTTTCACCTTACAAACCCTAATTTCCATAAATTTCTCGCCGCGGACAAAGTTACCATTTTACCCCTAGCATTAGGTCAAAGAGCCGCCGCGCTCATTTTAGGGTTTCCCGCCGTGGAATCCCTAATTCAACCCTAATTATAACTTAACATTTCAACGTAGATATTGGAGTTTCTACACTCCATGTAAGCGTGTCCTTAAGACATGTTTATTCCCCTTGAGACCTTGGCCACAGTCAAGAAGTCTCTAACCTCCCTTTTGAGGGGAACTACGATTACTCTGATTCCACTCCCGTAAGGATACGTAGGCACAAGATGCGATGTCTTGCCGAGTAAACTTAGAATTAACCCCTTAGGTCTCTTTTCTCACTTTTAATCCTTTGTACATATACTTTAAGCAAATAAATAAAGCAAATAGTAAACATTTGAACAAAAGGTTCCTGTAGAGTACTACGGAAGTTTAGGGTGCTAATACCTTCCCTAAATTTAACCAACCCCCGAACCCTAGATCTTTCCCCGCATTGTGTTTACGATGCAAAAATAAGTTTTCCCTCTTTTGACCTTTTCCTTCGGATAAATCAAAGAGCGGTTGTGAATTGAATTGCGATTCAAGCTAATTAATAGTTTGTGATCCTATTTCCACCGCAACAGAAAATGGCGACTTCACTGGGGACTGTCTTAATTTTTGAGGGTTATCCCTAACTTGTTCATCTTTATTACTATCTGTGTTATTATTCATTTGCATGTATGATTTGTGCTCTGATTTGGGGGACTGTTCCTTGTGTTGTGAGATAAGTCCTACGCCCGGACTAGTGACATTATTATAGGATGGGGATATATTCGATGAGGCTTATAGGGAGTTGAATCCCGACTAAGTTGATTCGAGAATCACCGCTCAGTTGAGACCTTTTCGAAAATGGTTCGGTTGATCGAGTATAATCGTGAAAACTTTTTCCATGGTCGATTGGAGTCTGTGATATTGGGAACCGTAGTACCTTAACACCACCTTGGCCTTATTTAGGACGTAGTGCGGGAACTATGTGGGAGTAATCCTACAACGGTTGCTACGCGATACTACACTCAAAAGAGGTTCTCTTGAGAATATTATTAACCCCTAAGTCAATCGGAAGGTCGATAATATCCGAAAGATGGGCTGATGACTTTGGGCACTTTGTAGAAACTTGTTCGGCAGGTACAACTAACCTATAGTACACTCCTTTTGGGGATGGGTAGACCTTAACTCCACTCATGACTTTTAACCTAGGGTTTTGTGTATTCATGTGCATGGCATCCATAAAGCATCCCATTGCATTGTATTTCATGGAATTCAAACATCATTTATATCGCGGGATAAAATAAAAATGAAAAAACAAGGAAAAAATTTTTGGTACCCTACGACATTCGTAAATGTTTGAATTCCATGAAATCTTCATTTGCATTTGCGTCATAGCATCATATACTTTCTTGCATTGCATGTGTCTTCCGTTTTCTCATGTTCGGTTCTCTCGCCTTCCAGTTTCGTCACCCTGAGTCCTCGGCACCAGTACAACACCAGAGCTCAAATTCGGAAGAGAATGGAGGATCAGACAAAAGAGATTGATCGCCTCAGCAATGAACTTGAAGACCTGCGAGGGGGTATGGGGCGTATGATGGAATTGTTACATGTCATGAATGCTAAGATGGATACCCAGCCCACTGTTGTTTCCGAGATTACCGGCGTTACTGTGGACCCTCCACCGAATGTGACCGCGGCAAGGGACCCACCTTATGGTCTTGCTCCCGGTTTTGTGCCTCCTCAAGCCACTGTTCCGATTAATCAGCCTGTTCATCAAGTCGTTCCTTTATTTTCTGAAGTTTCTAGGGGGGTCCCTATCTTTGCACCACCTGTTGTGCACACCCGTGTACAACCATATTTCAATGAGACAGTCTTTGATAATCTTGATGAGAATGTTGAAGGTTATGAGAAACATGACAAGCTTCGTGAGGAAGTAGACACCATCGTCCAGAGATTGAAAAAAGTAGAGGGCGATCAAATTTTTGGGACTGCTGCAAGGGACGTTTGTTTGGTCTCAGGTTTGGTTATTCCCCCGAAGTTCAAAACTCCGAACTTCGATCGCTATGAAGGTGCCACTTGTCCTAAGAGCCATCTGATCATGTACTATCGCAAAATGGTTGCTCATGTTGAAAATGATAAATTGATGATTCATTGCTTCCAAGACAGTTTGAAGGGTGCTTCTTCCAAGTGGTACTTAACTTTGGACCAGTCTCGCATTAAGAGTTTCCAAGATTTATCTGACGCTTTCATCAAACATTACAAGTACAATATGGATCTGGCTCCTGACAGAAGACAGTTGTTGAGTATGTCACAAAAGAGTTCTGAGTCATTCAAAGAGTACGCTCAAAGGTGGAGAGAGATTGCTTCGCAAGTAGAACCTCCTTTGACCGAGAAAGAGTTAGCTGATTGGTTTGTCGACACGGTTCGTCCAGAATTTTACAAAAGAATGGTGGGTAGTGTAACTTCAAATTTCTCTGACATCGTTGCTGTGGGTGTCAAGATTGAATTGGGTATGAAAAGCGGTAAAATGACAAATAATCATGGTGTTTCAAAGGATCAGCCGAAGAAACCTTCGTACAGCTCTCAGAAGAAGAAAGAAGGTGAGACTAATGCTATATCCTCTGGTAGACGAAGAGACCAATTTTATCAATATCCGCAAGGTTATGCTCAACCTCAAGGGTACCCGATCCAGTATGCTCAACAACCCTATGTGGCAGCTGTTGCACCTTCTTTCAATCAACAAGTTCCTATGTATCAACCTATGCAACAATCTCCTGTTTATCCGCCTCCTATCAGCTATCAACAAGCGCCCAACGCTCCTGCCCATCAACAACCAAGGAATCCAGCCCCTCGCCAGAATGTTCCGAACAAGAGACCGTATAAACCTTGTCCGCCGATTCCAATGACTTTCACCGAGTTGTATCCCTCATTAGTCAAGCAAGGTCTAATTACTACTCGAGCTTTGGGTCCGCCTCCTAATCCTCTACCCGCCAATTACAACGCCGCTGCTCATTGTTTATTTCATGAGGGTGCACCTGGTCATGATCTGGAGAACTGTTATGCTCTCAAAAATCTTGTCAGGGATTTATTGGAAAAGAAGATTTTGTCATTTGAAGATCCTCAACCGAATGTTAAGAAGAATCCTTTTCCTAACCATGAGAGTGTTAATGCCGTTAGTGCTGATTCTGAGGAAGGTTATGTCCTTGATGTTGTACAGATTAAGACTCCTCTTAAGATATTCCATTCGAAACTGTTTGAAGCTGGTCTGGTAGATACTTCCCATGTTGCATGCGCAAGTTGTGAAGCCAGTGTTAAGGGTTGTGTGTTGGTTCAGAATGATGTTCAGAGGTTGATTAACGAGGGTGTTTTGCAAGTGACAAGCCAAGCCAAGAAAGATGAAGTCGCTGTGGTTGAGCCTGTCTTCCATCAGCCTGAATCAAAGGGTAAGGTACCAGTGTTTAATCTGTCAGGGGCAAGTTCTGCCAATCCCGTGTTCGATATACCAAAGTCGTCTATCCCTGAGGTGAATCAGCCTAAGCCTATAGTTATTTGAAGACCAAGTCCGTTTCCTTTCAGTGATCCTAAAGTTGTGCCTTGGAAATATGACGTGACGATGATTGACAAGGAGTCTGGGAAGACTATTCCAAATGAAGAGGTTAAGGATACTGTGACCAATATCGCAGAGGTAAGCAGGATGACTCGCAGTGGCCGTGTGTATACTCCCCGTTTCAATGATGTTCCACCTAAGGAAACAACTAGTATCCCAGTGCCTGCCAAAGACAAAGGTAAGGGAGCCGTTACGAATGATGAAGATGCTGAGTTTTTGAGGATCATCAAGAAAAGTGACTATAAGGTTATCGATCAACTTCATCAAACTCCTTCCAAGATTTCGATTTTATCTCTGTTGATGAGTTCACCCGCTCATAGGATGGCCTTGCAGAAAGTTTTGACTCAAGCACATGTGGATCAAGATATCAGCACCAGTCGGTTTGATAGTGTGATTGCTAATCTGACCGCATGTAACACCCTTAGTTTCAGCAACGAAGAGTTACCAAAGGAGGGTCCGAATCATAATCGTGCTTTACATATATCAGTGAAATGCCAGGAGGACAATTTAGCAAGAGTGTTAGTGGACACCAGTTCTTCTTTGAATGTTCTACCCAAGAGGGTTCTTGATAAGTTGGTTTTCAAAGAGACTGTGTTGAAACCTACTCCTTTGATCGTCAAGGCTTTCGATGGATCTCGCCGGTCGGTAATGGGGGAGGTTGAGCTTCCTATCCTGATTGGGCCGCAAGTTTTTAATATCACGTTTCAAGTCATGGACATTAATCCCAATTACAGTTGTTTACTTGGAAGGCCGTGGATTCATGCCGCTGGGGCAGTAACTTCAACGTTGCATCAAAAGATGAAGTTTGTGATCGATGGAAAGTTGGTTATTATACACGGTGAGGAGGATCTGATGGTCAGTAACCTGTCTTCTTTCCGTTACATCGAGTCCGATGAGAATGCTTTGGAAATCTCCTTTCAAGCACTCGAGATCGCCAATGCTGTTCTGTTAGAAGTCGAAGAGACAGTGGGCCAGGGTAATCCATCTTTTGCATCTCTGAAGAGTACCAAATCAACAATTGACAGGGGTACTCCGGAAGGTTGGGGAGAGGTAATTGATGTTAAGACCAAGACTGATCTCTTTGGGTTGGGTTACAAACCAACTCAGAATGGAGCTGCCACAACTGTCGAAGGGCGTCCGAAGGTTATCCAAGAGGTATTTGTCAGCGGAGGTTTCCAAGTCAATGCCGTCAGTGACTGTGAGGAAAATGAAGATCTGAGCAACCTGGTGTTTAAGGGTGATGCAGCTTTGAACAACTGGGAGGCCGTAGAGATCCCTGTTATTTTTCCATTGTCAAAGTAATTTTTAGCATTTTCATTTATGTTTTCAAATAAAAATCCGTAGCTATGCCCAAGGCTATAGGGTCGTTTTTGTTGGGCCACCTTTCATTTTTAAAAGGGATATTAATAAAGGCATTTTGTTCAATTCCGTTTCGTTTCATTTGCGTTTTTCGTTTTCACCTTTAAAAAATGAAGTTGGCAACCTTTTTCAAAAATAAAACAAAAAAATATAGCATTTCATTTCTTATCTTACATATCTTCGAGCATTTTAATTAAGTAAGCCTTCCATCATGCAGAGACATCGCAAACCTTGTTGGATCCAATGACTCTATTAACACTCCTAACTGGGATGCACCCATCAATCAAGCTGAAGACGAGGGTGAAGAAGATTTTGAAGTACCCGCTGAACTGACAAGATTGATTGAGTACGAGTACACAGAGCTTCAACCGCATAAAGAGCAGGTGGACTTAATTAATCTTAGTACAGATGAGAACAAGAAAGAGGTCAAGATTGGTGCAATGCTTGGGATAGAGGTTAAGCCGAGGTTGATTGAGTTGTTAAAAGAATATATTGATGTGTTTGCGTGGTCGTATCAAGATATGCCTGGTCTGGACACAGATATTGTTGTTCACAAGTTGCCACTTAAGACAGATTGTCCACCTATCAAACAAAAGCTTCGAAGAACGAGACCCGACATGGCTTTGAAAATTCGAGATGAGGTTAAAAAACAGTTAGATGCAGGTTTCTTGGCAGTTGCAAAATATCCAGATTGGGTTGCCAACATTGTGCCAGTGCCCAAGAAAGATGGTAAAGTTAGGATGTGTGTGGATTACAGGGATCTGAACAAAGCAAGTCCGAAAGATGACTTCCCTCTGCCACATATTGATACACTTGTAGACAATACAACCAGTTTTGCGTTGTTCTCATTTATGGATGGTTTCTCTGGCTATAATCAGATCAAAATGGATCCCGATGATCGAGAGAAGACTACTTTCATTACTCCTTGGGGGACCTTTTGCTACAAAGTTATGCCCTTCGGTTTGAAGAACGCAGGGGCAACTTACCAACGCGCTATGACCATTCTTTTTCATGATATGATGCACAAAGAGATCGAGGTGTATGTGGACGATATGATAGCCAAGTCTCAGAGCAAAGAGGAACATCTAGACCATTTGGTAAAGTTGTTTGAACGACTCAGGAAGTATCAGTTGAAGTTGAATCCTGCTAAATGTACCTTCGGTGTCAAATCTGGAAAATTGCTTGGTTTTATTGTTAGCCAACGAGGGATTGAGGTAGATCCTGACAAAGTCCGAGCCATTCAAGATATGCCAGCTCCGCAAACCGAGACACAAGTTAGAGGCTTTCTTGGGTGTTTGAACTATATTTCCAGGTTTATCTCTAACATGACCGCTACTTGTGAGCCGATATTCAAATTGCTTTGTAAGGGGCAGACGGTTGAGTGGAATCCTGATTGTTAGAAAGCGTTTGAGAAGATTAAGAGTTATTTGCAAGACCCCCCTATTCTGATTCCTCCTGTACCCGGAAGACCGTTGTTTATGTACCTTACTGTTCTTGAGAAGTCTATGGGCTGTGTGCTTGGGCAACACGATGAGACTGGAAGAAAGGAACATGCGATTTATTATCTGAGCAAGAAGTTTACCGATTGTGAAAACAGATACTCACCATTGGAGAAAACTTGTTGTGCGTTGGCATAGGCCGCTAGGCGCCTTCGACAATATATGGTCTGTCATACCACATTGTTGATTTCTAAAATGGATCCGATCAAGTATATTCTTGAAAAACCTGCTCAAACCGGGAGGCTAGCCCATTGGCACATGTTGTTATCCGAATATGACATCCAGTATGTACCCCAGAAGGCCATTAAGGGTAGTATTTTATCAGATTATCTTGCAGATCAGCCAGTTGAAGATTATGAACCTCTTAAGTTTGACTTTCCTGATGAGGATATTTTGTTGATCAAGAGAGATTGTGAAGAGCCAGATCCGAGCGAAGGTCCGGAACTAGGTCTTTGGTGGAGGATGATGTTTGATGGTTCCTCGAATTTCAACGGGCATGGTATAGGCGCCGTTCTGATGAACCCAAAGGGTGGATTCACTCCATTTACAGCCAGGTTAGACTTTGAGTGTACTAATAACGTCGCGGAGTATGAAGCATGTATTCTTGGCCTCGAAGCAGCAATTCACCTCCGAATCAAGCTTCTTAAAGTAAGTGGTGACTCAGCCTTAGTTATTTACCAGGTACAAGGCAAATGGGAAACGAAGAATGAGAAGTTAATCCCTTTCAAAGACTACATTGTCGAGCTGATTAAGTATTTCGACGAGATAGAGTTCGAGCATGTTCCTAGATCTGAGAATCACGTTGCTGATGCTTTAGCCATGTTAGCATCCATGTGGAAAGTTAAATTCGTTAATGAAGCACCTCTTATCCATATTGAACGCAAAGTTGAGCCCGCTTATTGTCAAGTGGTCGAAGAGGATGAGGTGGATGAAAGGCCTTGGTTTCATGACATCAAGAACTATCTCGTCAAGCAAGAGTATCCCGATGGTGCTACCGGTCTGGACAAGAAAACGTTGAGAAAACTGGCTTCGAAATTCTTTATCAGTAATGGTGTGTTATACAAAAGAAATTACGACATGGTTTTGCTCAGATGTGTTGATAAACGGGAAGCGGACATATTACTGCAAGAGATTCACGAGGGGACCTTCGGCACCCATGCCAATGGTTATGCTATGACCAAGAAGATGCTAAGGGCTGGATATTATTGGTTAACTATGGAAGCTGACTGCATCCAATACGCCAGAAAATGCCATAAGTGCCAAATTTACGCTGATAAAATGCATGTACCTCCCTCGCCGTTGAATGTTTTGTCTTCACCATGGCCGTTCTCAATGTGGGGCATTGACATGATTGGGGCAATCGAGCCGAAGGCTTCTAATGGTCATCGTTTTATCCTTGTTGCTATTGATTATTTCACCAAGTGGGTAGAGGCTGCCTCCTACACCAACGTGACTAAGCAAGTGGTTGCCCGCTTCATCAGGAAAGAAATTATCTGCCGTTATGGAATTCCAAGTCGGATAATAACTGACAATGGCACCAATCTGAATAACAAGACTATGAAAGAGCTGTGTGACAGTTTCAAGATCACTCATCACAATTCTTCTCCGTACCGTCCTAAGATGAATGGGGCCGTTGAAGCTGCGAATAAGAATATCAAGAAAATCCTGCAAAAGATGGTCGTGACTTACAAAGATTGGCATGAGATGTTACCGTTTGCTTTGTATGGATACAGGACCTCAGTGCGAACTTCGACAGGGGCAACACCTTTCTCATTGGTGTATGGAATGGACGCTGTACTCCCCATTGAAATAGAGATACCTTCTTTAAGAGTGTTGATGGAAGCTGAACTTGAGGAAGCTGAATGGGTTCAAGACAGATTGGATCAGTTGAATCTCATTGACGAGAAACGCATGACAGCTATGTGCCATGGGCAATTATATCAGAAACGGATGAAAAGAGCATTTGATAAGAAGATTTGTATCCGTGAGTTCCGTCAAGGAGAGCTCGTACTCAAAAGGATCTTGCCAGTGCATAAAGATATGCGTGGAAAGTGGATGCCCAATTATGAAGGCCCGTTTGTTGTAAAAACCGTTTTCTCCGGAGGGTCTCTGATACTTACAAACAATGGATGGAGAAGAGCTTGCACATCCCGTGAATTCTGATGCAGTCCGAAAATATTATGCCTAAAAACCCGCTAAGTCGAAAACCTGCAAAAGGCGACTTAGGCAAAAGTAAGGGTTGAAAAAAGGAAATAATAATAAAAAGCTCGCTAAGTTGAAAACCCGAAAGGGCGACTTAGGCAAAAAGGAGCGTCCCGGTGGATTGAAAACCCGAAAGGGCGATCCAGGCAAAAGTTAGGGACAAAGGCATTTCATTGCATCAGAAAACATTGATCATCGCAAACCCACTTTCCGCATGAGAGCCATTTTCCAGTTCTTTCATCCTCGTTCAAAGCAAGATTCTGGTTTAGTCTTAGTTATTAGTGTCAGTAGGTGTCGTTGGATTCAATGTAACCTTTTCCCATGTTGCCAATTTCAAAGCATAATCATTTGTGGAGCTATGCCCTCAGCAAGCTGCCATCCTTTAATAAAAGATACCATTTTGTTACTTACAGTCCTTGGTGCATTACTCTTGTTTTCTATTGTTATGCGAAATGCATTTATTCTTAAAATTTTGAAAATGAAAGGTGCATTGAAAATTTTTAAAACTGTTCTTCGAAAACGCAATCGAAAATATAAGAAGTTACTTTGACTAGTGGAAATTTCGGAAGGATCTCTTCACTCCTCGAAAAATCTCATTGTTGCAGAAACACTTTTAAATCATTGCTCTGACACAGTCCCCAGAGAGACTATAAGCTGACAACCTTTTCTTGGGTAACTCGAAAGTGTCCCTCAGGTTTTCTTCTCCCCATGTGAAGACGTGATACTATGCACCCAAGCAGATTACCTTCTCCCCAGAGAATTCAGAACTTTAAAACCAGATTTGGTTCTACCATTGATCCTTCTCACCCATGATTGACGTATTGGTTGCAGAGAACGCAGGGTATCTCCGTCGAGATGTTTATTTCATCTCTCGTCCCGTCTCTAGTCTGTTTCGTCAGCATACGTAAGGGCATAATCATCACATGCCTATTTCATACATTCCTTTCACATATTCATTACATACTCATTTCATAACGTTTTGCATATTTAACTACATAGACATTGACATACATTCACATTAACATATGCATTAGCATTCACAGGTTCATGGTGTCTCGCCATCATTGGTTGTTATCGCCGAGTAACTGGGGTTTGTCCATTCTCTCCAAATAGATTGTCAGCCCTAAGCATAAAATACATATGTGTTTCCAGTTTCCCCACAGAGCTCGATCCTCGTGGATGACGGTTACCTCAGTTATCGTTCCTCGCCAGGATAAGATATCTACCCTTCGAGATCATTCCCTCGATCGAGTCTTGATTGCCATTTTTTCTTTCTAGCTCGATCCTA
Source organism: Lathyrus sativus (assembly GCA_963859935.3). Classification (NCBI taxonomy): domain Eukaryota; kingdom Viridiplantae; phylum Streptophyta; class Magnoliopsida; order Fabales; family Fabaceae; genus Lathyrus; species Lathyrus sativus. The sequence continues at coordinate 21,743 of CAWUDS030005747.1, read as the reverse complement.
GATTGAATCTCGGTCTTGTCGGTCAGACGTGCATTTATTTTTCACCATCTAAAGATTTTCACCATACCATGACAGATACGCGACTGTCTCGCCCGAGAAGTTTATCACTATACCCGGATGTGCATTTATTTTGCACTATCTTTCAAGAAAATCAACCACAATCCTTTACAGATACACGCCAGTCCACGCCTGGAAAACAATCCTACATCTTACGGCACCGGTATGCGACATTTCTCACCTAAGAAGCCGATCCTATCTTCGTTATGACTCGCAGCAAATGGCCATCTCCATTGAGCAGTTGGGCTTCCATTTTCCCTGTCGTCTTGAAGTATGGAGAGGTTTGAACCAAATCGTATTCAGGAGAGCACGATCTTGAAGTACGAGGAGGTTTGAGCGAAATCATATTCAGGAGAGCACGATCTTGAGGTATGAAGAAGTTCATTTATCCTTTAGTAAAAGAAGGAGCGGAATCATATTCAGGAGAGCACGATCTTGAATTATGAAGAAGTTCATTTACCCTTTAGTAAAAGAAGGAGCAGAATCATATTCAGGAGAGCACGATCTTGAAGTATGAAGAAGTTCATTTACCCTTTAGTAAAAGAAGGAGCGGAATCATATTCAGGAGAGCACGATCTTGAAGTATGAGGAAGTTCAGTTTACCTTTTAAGAAAAATCAGAATTGTATTCCAGGCGTCGACCTTAAATACGAGAAGATTTATATATCAGATAAGCAGCAGCCTCTTTATTTGAGTGCTTATCCGTTTTGGCATGTAAGTCCCTTCCAACGATAAGTGACAGTTCTCCCTCGAGAAGCTTATCAGAGCATTTCCCATTAAAGTCCATTTATTTTGGCATACAGCCGGTTTTTACCCTGTATTTTTGCTACGGATTCCCGAAAAGTCCGTTTGATCCTGTCACGAAGGATAGTTTACAGAAGCTTGGATGTTATTCTTTGCTCAATGCTCCAGCATTCTGTGATCGATCTTGCAGTCGTACATGATCCAATTTTACTTTTAGATTCCCCAGTGGAGGCCGTCTCATAGGTGCCATCTCCATTTGAGAATCTCGGTCCCATTCTAAAAATGACAATTGGTCGTGTTCGCACCAGTTGACCATCATTTTAGAATTCCCCAGGGTTGTACTGTGTCCCACCGCGTCGTTCTCCCCAGTGTGTTTCTTCTCGTAGCGTCCGTCCCTGTGTCGTCGCATTCGTCAGCATTTTTGCAATTCATCATTCCAGCATACGCATCATATCATCTGCATTAATCTGTTCTCGCTTTGTCCATAGCATTGCATATCGCCGCATATAAGGGCAAAATTTTCGGTTATCTATATTTAAATCTCTCCACCACGATTCCTCGAGTCTCTGTCACTCAAATCGTCCGGTGTAGCTATTTAAATAGGGGCAACTGTAATACCCCAAATTTTACCCTTACATTTAGACAGTCATGGCGCATGACATTTCATTTTTTGCATCCATTAATCACTAACCAATCATTGAGCGTGATTTGTTTTGTAGGAATTACTCCTAGGGGCGTTTTGGTCATTTTGAAGCATAATTCGTAATTTTGGGCCCAATGAGGTTTTATTCCTGAGTCATTTATTTACGTGGGTTGATTATGTTAAGATATCAATTTGGTTTGGTTCAGGGCGATGCGAGAATCTGATCTGTGGAACATGGTTTTAACAAGAATTCATTCTTCTATCTTCCAGTTCATTTTAGAGGGAAAGCAGTGAAAACTTCGACTGATTAATGGAACTTACTCATGTTGAAGGTATTAAGCTTATTATGCAAGATTTGATCGAATTAATTTCAACCTTTATTCAGGGATGTTTGACTGGTGAGGTTTAATCGGATGTTGAGGTGTTTGCAGCAAATTAAATCATGGAAAAGAAATTGGAAAATGATTTTAATAAGATATGTGAATTTTATTCATAATATTTTATTATTATTATTACAATTTGTAAAGAGAATTTGGATAGAAATTTGAAGTTTATTCATAATATTTTATCATGATTTACAAAGGGGAAGTAATTTGGATAAAAAAATATCATTGAATTTATTCATAATATTTTTATTACAAGTTACAAAAGAGAAAATCAAAATGGTATTTCCTAAGGTTCTAAGTCATGTGGGTTGTGTTGATGCTTCGCGCTCGTCACTCGCTATCCGATTAACCTGCACAAAGAGAAACAAAACAAAACAGAAGCAAAAAAGATGTTAGAAATTGTTTGACACCCTCAGAACAGCGTCATCATCGAGTGCCGGGAGTGGCACAACCGAGGCTGCGTCCTACCCCCGTTACCGATCCGCGCCGTTGGCGTCAGATCAAGTAACATCTGTTCTTATCATGCGGGACATCCGAGAGATAGAAGTGATAAAAGAAGCGGGACTGATTCGCTCTTGCCGCAATTGGATTTCCAAACTGATACAAAGGCAAATTTGGACTCAGACCCGGATGCCGGCAGGTCTGAGTCGTTTTGTTTTCGAAAATTTCCAACACCTGAAATTCCACAACAGTATCAGTACGAAATTGATGACAGAACTCAAAGCCAAAACAGTTCATAAGCTGCATAAACAAAACAGCCACAGGTAATTGGAAATTCAAACTGAAAATGCACAAACAGAAGCAATCAGAGTCAGCCATCAGATAGGCTCAGTTTAGGAACATCACGGCCCAATGTCATCGGGAAATGAAATTCGCAGCTGACGACAACATCCATCAGAAAATCAGTTCACAAATCCAAATATCCCAGCCCTGAAACAATGATAAGAACCAAGTTGCATCAGAAAACCAGATATCAGTTCAAGAAGAATCGAGTATTAGTATCTGTTCTGAAAAACCCCGAGTCCTATTGGTAAAAATCCGTATCAGCATCAAGGGACCGAATGGCTCATGACAACATCAATTGGGATAATCATAAGTGAGTCCACGAAAGTCAAGTTCAAACAGAACAGAAAAATGAAACTGCATTGAACTGCATCAAACAATGTATCAAAAAGTTCAGAAGCATCAGTTAAAGTCAAGTTTCAATCTGAACCAGTTCGAATGGCAAGTCACGAAAAACGTGAATAACCACACCGAATTGCAGCAGACAACAGCACAAAATCATAGCACAGATCATACCAGAAAGAGCAAGGATAAGCTCACGCAATCACCTCAGTTCAGGGCAAGCCCGAATCAAAGGAGCAAGTCACCATGACAAGCCAACAAAGCAGTAAGCTAGGGGCATCGTGGAATAAGGCACCGAATGCACGGGCATCAGCTATCGCACATCATGGCCCAACATAATCTCACAAAACCCCAATCAAATCCTAAAAAAGGAAACAAGATATATCAGTATCAGAAAAATCCAATCAGGGTATCAGAAAATTGATCAAGCAAGAGTGAATCCGAAAAAGTGTTCAAACCATATCAAAAAATCACAGCAAATCATATCAGATCGAAAATCCAATAGTAACGCAAATCCACTGGTATCAAAGGCCCAAAAAAGAGATCGAAAAAGATATATATAGGGAAGATACCACCTGATGAAAAACCCTAGAAAAAACGGCGAAACCACAATCGCAAGCCAAACCCTGGTAGCCGCGAGAGAGAAAGGGGAGACGAGAACGGACAAGTCGCAAGCAAACCCTAGTGGTCGCGAGAGGGAGAGGATTCACCGGCGCCGTTTAAAGCCACGACGAGCAAATCCCTTCCGTCGAAGCTCAGTTTACCATCATTGCCTCCGTTTATCACCGATTGAGAACCCACCGTAAGCTTTCGTTCCGTTATCAGCATATTAACCGTTTTTTTCTGTTTTTTAGTGTGTGGAGAAGGTGATACGAAGGAAAAAGGGGAAACAGAAGCCATAAACGGAGAAGAAGAATGAGCGATATCGTGATGAGAGCGCGAGCGAGAGAGAATCGAGAGAGAAGAAGAAGAATGCAAACGGCGCCGCGAGAATGTTAGGGTTCTGGGAACCCTAAATGTTCTTTAGTTAATTCACCAACCGGGTTGGGTCCGAAGGTGATTACCGGCCCAACCCTTTTATTTTTTTGTTTTTAAAAATTTTTGTTTTTAAAACCTTTTTCCTTTTTTATATATTTAGTTAATGTAAGTTTTATAAAAAAAAATTAAGTATTAAATTTATTTTTTGCTATATAATAAAAATTAGAAAAAAAAACTTTTTTATAATAAAATTAAAAACCTTTTTTTTAATAAATAACTTAAAAATCATTTTAAAATATGTAAATTAAAACTTTTTTTCAAGATTAAATTTAAAATATTTTTAAAATTAACATTACTCTTTCCTTTTTTATAAATTCAATTAACATCTTTTTAAAATCTCCAATATTGCATTCTTGTCTCATGAACTCGTCCAATTGCCGCCTGACTTCGCCATTAACACGTGTGTCTCATTTTTGCAGCTTATTACATTGCATTTTATTTAAGTTTCGTTATTATTGTAACTGCTTCTCGGTTGTAACCTCGCGAACCCTAATAATCGCGCTTCAACTCCTGTCTTTAAATTTCTGCTTGCATGGTCAAATTAGGATATTATTCTCTGTTTGCATTATTTCACACCTTTGTCAATATTCTTGTCACATTACACACATCCGAAGGTTAGGTCTAGCTTTTGGTCGCCGCGCCAATAGTCCTCAACTTCAACCCCTTTCACCTTACAAACCCTAATTTCCATAAATTTCACGCCGCGGACAAAGGTACCATTTTACCCCTAGCATTAGGTCAAAGAGCCGCCGCGCTCATTTTAGGGTTTCCCGTCGTGGAATCCCTAATTCAACCCTAATTATAACTTAACATTTCAACGTAGATATTGGAGTTTCTACACTCCATGTAAGCGTGTCCTTAAGACATGTTTATTCCCCTTGAGACCTTGGCCACAGTCAAGAAGTCTCTAACCTCCCTTTTGAGGGGAACTACGATTACTCTGATTCCACTCCCGTAAGGATACGTAGGCACAAGATGCGATGTCTTGCCGAGTAAACTTAGAATTAACCCCTTAGGTCTCTTTTCTCACTTTTAATCCTTTGTACATATACTTTAAGCAAATAAATAAAGCAAATAATAAACATTTGAACAAAAGGTTCCTGTAGAGTACTACGGAAGTTTAGGGTGCTAATACCTTCCCTAAATTTAACCAACCCCCGAACCCTAGATCTTTCCCCGCATTGTGTTTACGATGCAAAAATAGGTTTTCCCTCTTTTGACCTTTTCCTTCGGATAAATCAAAGAGCGATTGTGAATTGAATTGCGATTCAAGCTAATTAATAGTTTGTGATCCTATTTCCACCGCAATAGAAGGCAACACTCCTCTATAAGACTTGAACACTCGGTCAAGCTAACTGACAACTACCCTGCCCCGGGTTAAGACGTGAGGGTTAAAAAGTCCGAAAAAACTTCTACTTCCTGGCTCAAAGTGGTTAACAAGGGACTAACTCCTTATATCTCCAGTGTTTGGGGGATTTGAAACAATGCCTTGTACGTCATCGGCAAGGTTTTATCTGAAAGCATACGATCATCGGTTATGAGTATTCAGTTTCGTCATCCTCCCTCCAATCTTTGCTAATCATAGTGATAAAGTGGAGTAAATAAAATGCAATTGTCAATGCAATGCAATAAATGAGCGACAGCGACATGATTAATTCAAAAAAAAAAATGCATAGTCACTTTATCAATCTTACCATTCGAAACAAACAATGTTTAATAGCAAGTAGTAACTAACAGAAAAGAAACTACAAATGCAAATGATAAAAAGTCCGAGGACTGCCAATGCTGAGGGCGTCTGCCTGTCTGGACCACTGGCTTCTTGAAAAGCCCTATGAATCTACGAGGTTAGACAGCTGAGAGGTTGGTATGAACAAACAACACTCCTTCTGGAAAGGAAATGTACTCTTGGTCGATCAACTGTTGTACTTTTCCTGAAAAGCTTTGTAATCTTCAGTTGAGTGCCCCGAGGATCCACCATGGTAACCACACTAAGCGTGGGGATTGTACCCAGGAGAGTAAGGCTATGGAACAGGCTTAAGAGCTTTAGGTTCCACCAAAGAAATCTGGATCAAAGATGGCATAATTTGGCTATACGGCATAGGCACTGGGTGGGAAGGAGCATTTCTTCGTTCCAAGTTGTTACGAGGTCTGTTCGGATTAGGGCGCTGATTCTGACAACCTCGACCACGAGTTCGCTGATTTGCAAGAGAAGCGACATAAAGTTCCTGATATGGTGCCCTGGGCACAATTGTCTGTCCAGCATAACAAGGTACAGGAGATATTGATCCAACAGATTTCACCAAGTCATCTCGAGGATATCCGACATCTGGCATTACTGCATTGATCACAACTCCTTCTTCGGTTTGGTAATCATAAAGAGATTTAGCTTCACTAGTCTGACCGTCTGAAATAATATGGATTTTCCCGATTTTGATGGCATGCTCAAGGCGTTCTCCCAGTACTACCAAATCAGAGAAACTTAACGGAAGTTCAAGCAGTCTTTCGTGGTATGGATCCTGCAGTGAGTCTACAAATATGCCTGTTAGCTCTCGGTCTGGCAGCGGTGGGTGTACCCTGGCAGCAAATTCTCTCCATCTCTGCGCATACTTCCTGATGGGTTCATTGTTCTCTTGAGACAACTCTTGCAACTGCATGCGATGAGGAGCCACGTCTAGGTTATAATCATATTGCTTCAGAAAAGCTCTGGCTAAATCCACCCATGATCGAATCTGATTACTCTCTAACTGCATATACCAACGCAAAGATGACCCAGTCAGACTATCCTGAAAGCAATGGATCATCAACTTGTCATTTTGCACAAACAAAGTCATTCTTCGGCAGAACATCACCAAATGTTGCTTCGGACAACTATCTCCTTTGTACTTCTCGAATATCGGCACTTTGAACTTATAAGGCAACACTAGGCCAGGAACCAAACACATGTCTGTAGCACTCAGGTTAACAACATCTTTGACCTTCAAGGCTTTGATTTGTTCTTCCAACACTTGGAGCCTTCTATCACATTCACGAGCTTCTGGGTCTTTCGTCCTGGCTACTGGGATCTCTCTTCGGATACTCGGCACAGGGAAAACAACACCTTGACTGTTGATAAGAGGAGGTCGTTCATTGCGGACAACAAACTGCTCATGTCGATCTCGGTCCATAACAGGAGGCTGTACACGCTGGTCTGTAGTAAGGTTGTTCACTTGCGGAAAGTCTGCCTCGGAAGTAGAACCATACAGAGGGTTGGTCGTCATAGTGAACCCTGCCAAGGTGTTAGGAGACTGGAAATTGCCTTCAAACATAGCTACTGATAACCTTCAACTGACTTCACTGCTTGATTCGGCTCAAATCTACTCAACCCCTTGGTCGTCTTCTAAAAATCAACAGTTGCTCAGGCCAAACACCGGATAATCACCTTCAGAATCAAAACAACGGCTGGATAAGAGCTCTGGCCAGCTGGAGAATGATATGCAATATGATGCAAACATGTTTATGCAAATGCAATACAATATGCAGCGAACACGGGATCACAACCCCCACACAATATCTGAATAGTGCTGCGCTATTGATGGAGTACGTTCGCTCTGAAGAGAAGACCAAGATAACGGGTATGCTGGAAGTCAAGTTTTCCTGCAAAACCCTCCCACTCACGGGTATGGACCTAAACTGACACAAGGTCGGCATCCTATGCGGTCATCAGCGTCACAGACTTTCAAGACTGATGATACGATACCCAGAAGGTGTGGCATCATCATATCCTGAAGAGGCCTCACTTAGCTGAATCCCAAATGATCGGTTCCCGGAGTCGACAATCCAACTAACCAACATCCCACTCAACCCAAAGGGTTGAACCGGAAGCCAACCAGAAGAACCTTGTCCGAGTGTGGATTTCGCAGGACACTAGTACATGCAAAGCATGTACGCCCCCACTAATTTCCACTCTAAGTCTAAGGTGCACTCAAGCCTGGGTCTGGCTTCTCACTCAAAGGAACATCCCCCACCCAACAGCACAACAGCAACAGCAACAGATAAAAGCAATACAAAAATAATAAACACCCAATAGACAAGCAAACAAGCGCTAGGATTGACTCTCTTAAGAGACGTTGGATCCCATAGGCATAAGGAACCATCGCGGTCCTCAGCAGCTGGGAACCGTTAGGGTGTCCCCAGCAGATTCTCCAGTTGTCGCTACTGTGAAAATCGGCGCCGGCTGAACAGAAGAGTCGCCACCGTGCGTTATTTATCCCAACAGAGAGAAAGGAAACGCTCGAAGTAAACCTACCGCTAAGACGGGAAAGGAATGGTCATCGCAACCAAATCCTGGATTCGGGAGTCGGTTACGCAAGGAGAAGGTATTAGCACCCCTTACGTCCGTCGTACTCGACGGGATCCACGCCTGTTTGGTTTGTCTAAAGGATGCAAAACAATCTATCTACGGCTGCTAAATCTAAACGGCAAGAAATTGACTCGATAGAGCGTCGCGCTCTATGCCTACGTATTCTTAAGAGAGAAAGTCAGAGTCATCGTAGTTCGGGAAACTACAGGGAATTGGCTCGCCAAGACTTCGCATCTTGTGCCTACGTACTTCCACATAGCATGGAAGATCAGAGCTTTCGTAGTTCAGGCTAACTACGGCTAGACAGGGTGTTCTCACACAGGAGTGAGAGGTAAGTTATTTTGAGAGGTACGGGCACCTACGGGAACTAGAAACTACGGTCTGGTCTTAAAGGCGCAAGGGCAAGAGAAAAGGGTAACGATCAGTCGTCAGCGGGAAAGTCTCGATCGCACAGCAGCGAGAGAACAGATAGGTTAGTTGTTAGTGTGCTCGCTAGGATATCGCATCCTATGCCTACATATTCTCGCTCAGCACAAGAAATCAGAGCAGCTGTAGTTCAGCTGACTACGAGTAGAACGGGGACCACAACACGAATCTCATTTTATTAATATTCGGAAAATTACGATGATAAACTCCTAAAAAAATCATACCCATCTATCATGGAAAATCTAATGAAAAATAGTCCCCTAACAAGTGGACTTTTAATTCTACCTCTAAAAAGGTGTAGAATGAAATCCTAAAAGAAAATATATCCTAAAAAATATACAATCTATAAGCTATTATAATATTTCTTTATATTTTTATACTTTTTATTTCACTATTCTTTTATATTTTCTATTTTCTATTTTCACATCATATATTCTTTTTCTTAAAAAAAAATCTAAGCAAACCAATATAAAAGAAAATAATAAAAAACAAAAAGAAAAACAAAAAGGGGGGTGCAGGCCCAGTCAGGGGTGTGTAGCAAAAAATACAGGGAATGGAGTTTGATAATGAAACCAAGGGGTATTGTAATACCCCAAATTTTGCCCTAAGATTTGTCGTCGCATTTCATTGCATTTAATCAATTACTAACAAATTTGTGTAGTCGTTTGACTTTTTGCAGGTAAATATCATATGACATGCATTTTTTTTCTAAAAAAGTAAAAATGGCACAATTGGCAAGAGGACATGTGTAAGGAGTTGTGAGTGTGAGAGGTTGAGAGTTCGAATATCACCTTAGTCACTTTTTGTTTTTTATTATTTTTACTCTAAATGTTTCTATCTCTCATTAAAAAATAACAAAAATAGTTTTTTATTATTATTTTCGTATTTTAATTAAATCATTTTTTAAAATGTTATTTTTTTTTCACTTTTTTCTAAATTATTCATAAAAATATCCAAAAAATCATAAAATAAAAAATATTAGAAAATTTTTGTTCTTTTTATAATATTTTTGATTTTAGGAATCAATAGGATTATTAGTTTTTATTTTAAGTTTATTTTAATTATTTTAAATTATTTAAATTTTATTTTTTTCTTAACTAATTATTTAGTTTGGGCTTTAAAATGGGCTTTAGGGACATTATTGACAATTTGGTGTTAACCCTAATTTGTTCCCTATATATACATGTGTTGCCTTGTTGAAAAAGGGGCAGAAGGTTTTCTTCAGAAAAGAGGAGAGAGAAAGGGAAAAACAAAGGAGATCCCCAGAGAAGAAAGACGATCGTTCCCACAACTCGTCAGAAGGATTGGAGCTCTCCAGTGTTCCCTTATTCAAACCTTTTTCACATTTATCGAAGCAAACCTCCGCTTCGTAGGTTAAATTACTAAATCTTTTGCCTTTTCATGTTTATGTGCATATTTTGCCATGTTAATGTGTTTAGATTCGTTAAATTACTAAACCTTTTGCTTTTTCATGTTTATGTGCATATTTTGCCATGTTAATGTGTTTAGGTCCGTTAAATTACTAAACCTTTTGCTTTTTCATGTTTATGTGCATATTTTGCCATGTTAATCTCCATGTGTGTTTAGGTCCCTAGATTTTAATATCAAAACCTTTTTTATCAAAACCTTTTTTTAAAATCAAAACCTTTTTTTTTATTTATTATTAAAACCTTTTTTTAGTAAGACCTTTTTTAAAAACTAAAAAGTCTTTTCCCAAAAAACTGAAAATCCTTTTTGTTCCGAAGAAAAAAAACTTTTTTGTTCACAAAAACCTTTTCCCCAAAAAACTGAAAAGCCTTTTCCCAAAAAACTGAAAAGCCTTTTTTTGTTCTAAAAAAAACTGAAAAGACTTTTCCCCCCAAAACTTTTTTTTATAATTTAAACTTAATTTTTTTTTAATAATTTTAACTTAAATATTTTTTATTAAAAAATTAAAACCTTTTTTTTATAATTAAAATATTAAAAAATTAAAACTTTTTTTCTAAAATATTAAAAAATTAAAACCTTTTCGTAAGGAACTCCTGATGTTTGATGTTTGTCGTGTCATTTTATGTACCATTTTATTACTTTTCTTTCTTTTGGCATTTCATGTGCATGCTCGAGGTTGAGATGTGCTTGTGGTGGCCACAGTCCCACACTATTTTCCTCCCTCACTTCATTCTAAGTGTCATTACATATTTTCATATTCTTCATGTTTTCAGAAATGTTTCTTTGTTTCTTTATACCCTTTGCCTTTATTACTTTTCTTATTTCTGTACCTTAATTATTCCTCCATATAATGATTTATCATATTTTCACATTTTTTACAGTTTTATCCTTCCGAAGGATTAGGTCCAGCCTTTTGGCCGCCGAGTCAATAGCCTTACCCCTTTAATGGATCAAACCCTGTTTAGCCTAGGTGTCCCGTCGTGGGCAAAATTGTTTTTATCCTAGTGTTAGGCCAAAAGAGTCGCCGTACTCTGTTTTAAGGTTTTCCGCCGTGGAATCTCTAATTTAACCCTATTTTAATTTTAATTAACATTTTTTAACATAGAGATTGGAGTCTCTGAATAAACCTTGGCCACAGTCAAGACGTTTCTAACCTCCCTTTTGAGGGGAACTACAGTTACTCTGATTCCATTCCCGTAAGGATATGTAGGCACAAGATGCGATGTCTTGCCGAGTAAACTTAGAATTAACCCCTAGGTCTTTTTTTAATTTTCAATCCTTTGTATATACCCTAAAGCAAAATAATTAATGAAATAAATAAAAAAAAAATAAACAAAAGGTTCCCGTAGAGTACTACGGAAGTTTAGGGTGCTAATACCTTCCCTAAATTTAACCAACCCCCGAACCTTAGATCTCTCCCTTTTAGGTTTTTCCTTTCTTTAACCTTTCCTTCGGATAAATCAAAGACCGGTTGTAAATGAATTAAGATTCAAGTTAATCAATAGCTTGACATCCAAATTTCACCGCAACAGAAAATGGCGACTTCACTGGGGACTCCTAATTATTGAGGGTTATCCCTATTTTGTTTATTTTTCTTTATATATTTGTTTTATTATATATTTTGCTCACTTGTATGTATATATTGGGGTACCTTACTTGGAGTTACTGTGTTGTGAGATAAGTCCTACACCAGGACTTGAGCGACCTTATGATAGGATGGCTGATATATTCGACGAGGCTTATAGGGAGTGAGTCCCGACTAAGCTAAATCGAGAATCACCGCTCAGTTAAGACACTTTCGAAAATGGTTCGGTTGATCGAGTGTAGTCGTGAAAACTTTTACCGTTATCAATTGGAGTCTGTGATACTGGGAACCGTAGTACCTTTACACCATCTTGACCTTATATAGGACGTAATGCGGGAACTATATGGGAGTAGTCCTACAATGGTTGCTACGCGATGCTACATTTAAAAGAGGTTCTCTTGAGAATATTATTGACCCTCGAGTCAGTCGGGAAGTCGATAATATCCGAAAGATGGACTGATGACTTTGGGCACTGATTTAGAACCCTTGTTCTGCAGGTACAATCAACCTATAGTACATACCTCTTTGGGAAGGGTAGACCTTGACTCCATTCATTGTTCCTCTAACTTAGGACCTTTTGTTTGCTTATGTGTATTTGTGCTTTGCATCCATAAAGCATCATATCATTTCTAGTTTCAAGGAATTCAAAAGTCCTTTGCAAATTCAAGAAGTCCTACATTTTAAAGCCTAACAGCTTTTCTCGCTTTCCTAAAAGGGAATGTTTGCAATCGACCGTTGAAATTCTTGAGACCATTGCATGGCATTAGCATCACATTTTTGCATTGCATTTGTCCCCCGGTTTCTCATTCTCGGTTCTCTCGTCTTCCAGTGTACCTTTGAGTCGTCAAACTGATTCCTCGACACAGATATCAGACCAGGGCTAATTATAGACGTAAGATGTCAGAGCAAGAGGCATATAATGTAGAGATCCGAATGGAGATCGATGAGTTGAAATTAGGCATGACCAAACTCACCGAGATGCTCCAAGTACTGATTTCCAGAGGAGAGTCACCTCAAAGGACCGTCATTCAGGAAGTTTCGGATGTTGATCCACCTCTTGTTCCAGTGCCACCATCTACTTGGCCCGAGCTTGGTTTACCTCCTAACTACTCTCCGCCTATTGCATCGTCTGCTACAATTGGTCAGACTGTCAGACCGGTTTTTCAAGCTCCCGTCCTTACCGAGACTAGACCTGTGGTCCACACTGTTAACCAAACTATCCGAGCTCCCTTTGAGAATCCTTTATATGAGCACAATGTTGCCAGTGTTCAAGGGGAAGACCATGAAGATTTTGTTGAGCCTGAGATTACCCGTGAACAGTATCAAATCATCAATAAGAGACTCCAAGCTGTTGAGGGTACTGATTTCTTCAATATAGATGCCGACAATATGTGCCTAGTCTCCGGTCTCGTTATGCCTGCCAAATTCAAGACTCCTGAGTTTGTGAAGTATAAAGGTCACTCATGTCCAAGAGCTCATCTGGTCATGTACTTTCGAAAGATGGCGGCCTACACCAACAATCAGAAATTGCTCATCCATTGCTTTCAAGACAGTTTGAGTGGTGCTTCTCTCAAATGGTATATGAACTTAGAGCATAACAGTGTCCATTGCTTTCAAGATCTCGCTAACGCTTTCATGAAACAATACAAATACAACCTGGATATGACTCCCGATCGCCGTCAATTACAAAATATGTCTCAAAATGAAAAAGAGTCATTCAAGGAATATGCTCAGCGTTGGAGAGAGTTAGCTTCTCAAGTTGAACCCCCTATAGCAGAAAAGGAATTAACTGGATTGTTCATGGATACTTTGTCCCCTTTCTATTGGGAAAAGATGATCGGGAATGTCTCTTCAAGTTTTACAGATTTGGTGACTATTGGTCAGAGGTTAGAAGAAGGTTTGAAAAATGGTAAAGTATCCAAAACTGTTGAATCTTCTAATGGTGCAAAGAAACCCTACGGGAATTTCCATAAGAAGAAGGATGAACAGGCCAATGCTGTCATAACTGAATCAAGGAAGCCTCGCCAGGGATCTCAACCTGTTAGTGCTCCACAGCCAGCTCAGACTCCTCAACGCCCAGTTATCAGACAAGACCAGAATTGGAACAAGGATCACTTTGATCCTATTCCCATGACTTACACAGAGCTGTATCCTGACTTAGTTCGACAAGGGCTGATCACTACAAAGGCTTTACCACCTCCTCTTAATCCTCCAGTTGAGTTTAGGGCTGATCTAAAGTGTGCTTTTCATGAGGGTGCCTTAGGCCACGACTTGGAGCATTGTTTTGCATTGAAAGCTAGGGTGCGTGAACTGGTTAGAACTGGAATACTTGATTTTACAGACAGTCACCCGGATGTTCAGAAAAATCCCTTGCCAGTACATCAGAAATGAAGTTTTGTCACTAGGCCTTTTGTTTCTCGTTGTTTTCACTTTCCTTATTTTGTTTAAGTTGTTTGCTTTTAATTATGTTTGTACTTTCATTAATGAAATAAGCATTGCGACTTTTGATTCAATTTATTTCGGTCCATTTATTTGCATCTTTATGCTTTATTTTTCAAATGTTTACTTCTTGTCCAAAATTTTGATATGCTAAGATCGGAGGGAGGATGGCGAAAATGTTATACCCATAACTGTTGTCAGTATGCTTTCAATTAAACCTTGTTGACGATGTAAGGCATTGTTTCAATTCCCAAACACTGGAGAAATAAGGAAGTTAATCCCTCGTCACCCCCTTCGGGCCTAGAAGTTGGAGTTTCTTTCGTTACAAAAAACCCACAATTTTAACCTTGGGATGGGTAGTTCTCAGTTAACTTGGTTGTGTGTTCATACGATACACCTTTCATTAACAAATTTTCCTTCGCACACGTCAAACAAGTGTCGAAGATGTTTTCTAATCAAAAGGTCGATGATGGTTCACCGTAATCATTAAAATCAAACAGTCACTTTCCTTCACACAAAAAAATAATATAAAAAAAGCAAAAGAAGCCCGCTAAGTCAAAACCTATGAAGGAGACTTAGGCAAAACTGGGGCATCCCGCTGACTGTAAACTCTAAAATAAACAGTTCAGGCAAAATTTAGGGATAATACAAAGAGATTTTTAAATCCTTATCTTGAAAATCCTCAATGTCAAAACAATCAAATGTTATAGGGAAGTAGTGGCTGCCTTTTCATAGGTTCCTTTGACTTCTGAATCATCACTGCGAACGATCAATGAAATCCCTAACTTATGGGAACCTGAATGCATAGTATGAGTTAACTGAGCATAGGACTGAAGATCATCACGTAGATTGGGTGGGTACAAATAAATTTCGAGCCTTTATCTTTTGTTTCATAAACCGTGAACCAGACCACATTACAACCCTCAAAAGACCTAATTGAAGCAAGGTTATTTTGAAAGTATACTACAGCAAGGTTGCGTAATCTGACTCCTAAAGATCTTTGTGAATCATTTATTTTGGCAGTACACCTTTGTTTTAAAATTTGAGCGTCTTGAACCGTTGTGTTCTGACTAACGACTCATGTATTTTCCATCTTTCAAAAATAATTTTGATTTCAAAAGTCGCATGAACTTTGCATTACCATGTTTGTATGAATATTTTTGTTTGCAAACTGGCTTTCCTCTAAGGAATTTTCAAACAATGAGAAACTTGGTCAAGTGATCTTATCAGGGGCAAGTTCCTTTTACATCCTGTCAAAGAATTAGTTCAAGATTTGTTCAAGGCAATATCTTCTCAGATTTGGTTTATCCAGAGAATTGTTCAAGACCCAGACTGGGGCAAGCCCTCTGAGGATACAGCAAAACAGTCAATTCCACGAATCAGACAGCAGAAGCAGTTATCAGTTCATTTGACCTGGGGCAGTTTACTCGCATAATCCCTAAGCAGTTATTCATCATTCCTACAGTGACTATCAACTTGATACAGTTTAACAGAATGACAGTGATCTCCGTGTTGAGGAATCAGTCCTCCAGTTTTGTCATTTCACCGAAAGAGTCGAGCCTTGTCGTCGATGTCTGCATTTGCATTTGATCATATCTCATAGCATAATTCCTATACTTGTGCATATCTTGGGTGCTTTATTCCCCATTTACATTTTTATCTTGGGTGCTTTATTCCCCATTTACATTTTAATCTTGGGTGCTTTACTCCCCATTTACATTTTTATCTTGGGTGCTTTACTCCCCATTTACATTTTTATCTTGGGTGCTTTACTCCCCATTTACATTTTTATCTTGGGTGCTTTACTCCCAATTTACATTTTATCTTGGGTGCTTTACTCCCCATTTACATTTCTATCCTGGGTGCTTTACTCCCCATTTACATGTCTATCTTGGGTGCTTTACTCCTCATTTACCTTCTATCCTTGGGTGTTTTATCCCCCATGTACCTTTATCCCGGGTGTTTTATTCCCCGTTTACCAGATATTCCTGGGTTTACCTAACATCATGGTGTTTTACCCCCATTTACTTTTTTTCCCCTGAGGTCGTGTTTTACTCGCGTCTTACCTTGTGGGCAAAATTTATTTACTTGGTATCATGGGTGTTTTATCCCCATTTGCGTTTTTCTCCTGAGCTCGTGTTTTACCCGCGTCTTACCTTGCGGACAATTTCTAATTTACTTGGCACCTATCAACAATTCTGTGTCGTGTCTACCCGACGTTCTTCCAGATATGACATGTCTTCTTCCCTAGTGCAATTCCTCGATGGGTCGTCCTCTGTGACGTTGTTTCGTCTGTATCAGTGCATTTGTCATTTTCACCATACGCATCATATCAGATTCATATTATATTTAGCATTATAGTTCGTTTTGTTTTGTCCATATCATTGCATAGCACTGCGTCTAAAGGCAAAATTTTCGGTTATCTGTATTTAAATCCCTCCACCACGATTTCTCGAGTCTCCGTTGCTCGAATCACCCGGTGAAGTTATTTAAATAGGGGCAATTGTAATACCCCAAATTTTGCCCTAAGATTTGTCGTCGCATTTCATTGCATTTAATCAATTACTAACAAATTTGTGTAGTCGTTTGACTTTTTGCAGGTAAATATCATATGGCATGCATTTTTTTTCTAAAAAAGTAAAAATGGCACAATTGGCAAGAGGACATATGTAAGGAGTTGTGAGTGTGAGAGGTTGAAAGTTCGAATATCACCTTAGTCACTTTTTGTTTTTTATTATTTTTACTCTAAATGTTTCTATCTCTCATTAAAAAATAACAAAAATAGTTTTTTATTATTATTTTCGTATTTTAATTAAATCATTTTTTAAAATATTTTTTTTTTTTCACTTTTTTCTAAATTATTCATAAAAATATCCAAAAAATCATAAAATAAAAAATATTAGAAAAGAGGAGAGAGAAAGGGAAAAACAAAGGAGATCCCCAGAGAAGAAAGACGGTCGTTCCCACAACTCGTCAGAAGGATTGGAGCTCTCCAGTGTTCCCTTATTCAAACCTTTTTCACATTTATCGAAGCAAACCTCCGCTTCGTAGGTTAAATTACTAAATCTTTTGCCTTTTCATGTTTATGTGCATATTTTGCCATGTTAATGTGTTTAGGTCCGTTAAATTACTAAACCTTTTGCTTTTTCATGTTTATGTGCATATTTTGCCATGTTAATGTGTTTAGGTCCGTTAAATTACTAAACCTTTTGCTTTTTCATGTTTATGTGCATATTTTGCCATGTTAATCTCCATGTGTGTTTAGGTCCCTAGATTTTAATATCAAAACCTTTTTTATCAAAACCTTTTTTTAAAATCAAAACCCTTTTTTTATTTATTATTAAAACCTTTTTTTAGTAAGACCTTTTTTAAAAACTAAAAAGTCTTTTCCCAAAAAACTGAAAATCCTTTTTGTTCCGAAGAAAAAAAACTTTTTTGTTCACAAAAACCTTTTCCCAAAAAAAACTGAAAAACCTTTTCCCAAAAAACTGAAAAGCCTTTTTTTGTTCTAAAAAAAACTGAAAAGACTTTTCCCCCCAAAACTTTTTTTTATAATTTAAACTTAATTTTTTTTTAATAATTTTAACTTAAATATTTTTTATTAAAAATTAAAACCTTTTTTTAATAATTAAAATATTAAAAAATTAAAACCTTTTTTTAAATATTAAAAAATTAAAACCTTTTCGTAAGGAACTCCTGATGTTTGATGTTTGTCGTGTCATTTTATGTACCCCTTTTATTACTTTTCTTTCTTTTGGCATTTCATGTGCATGCTCGAGGTTGAGATTTGCTTGTGGTGGCCACAGCCCCACACTATTTTCCTCCCTCACTTCATTCTAAGTGTCATTACATATTTTCATATTCTTCATGTTTTCAGAAATGTTTCTTTGTTTCTTTATACCCCTCTGCCTTTATTACTTTTCTTATTTCTGTACCTTAATTATTCCTTCCATATAATGATTTGTCATATTTTCACATTTTTTACAGTTTTATCCTTCCGAAGGATTAGGTCCAGTCTTTTGGCCGCCGAGTCAATAGCCTTACCCCTTTAATGGATCAAACCCTGTTTAGCCTAGGTGTCCCGCCGTGGGCAAAATTGCTTTTATCCTAGTGTTAGGCCAAAAGAGTCGCCGTACTCTGTTTTAAGGTTTTCCGCCGTGGAATCCCTAATTTAACCCTATTTTAATTTTAATTAACATTTTTTAACATAGAGATTGGAGTCTCTGAATAAACCTTGGCCACAGTCAAGACGTTTCTAACCTCCCTTTTGAGGGGAACTACATTTGCTCTGATTCCATTCCCGTAAGGATATGTAGGCACAAGATGCGATGTCTTGCCGAGTAAACTTAGAATTAACCCCTAGGTCTTTTTTTAATTTTCAATCCTTTGTATATACCCTAAAGCAAAATAATTAATGAAATAAATAAAAAAAAATAAACAAAAGGTTCCCGTAGAGTACTACGGAAGTTTAGGGTGCTAATACCTTCCCTAAATTTAACCAACCCCCGAACCTTAGATCTCTCCCTTTTAGGTTTTTCTTTTCTTTAACCTTTCCTTCGGATAAATCAAAGACCGGTTGTAAATGAATTAAGATTCAAGTTAATCAATAGCTTGACATCCAAATTTCACCGCAATAGGTATGATAATGAAACCGCTGGGCCCAGCCCATCGGTGAAACCAAGGACTACAAAGGGGGGTGCAACGAAGGGATTGGGTGTGTGAATTGCAAACACAATTGGGCCTGAAGCCCAATCCGAACCCGGTCCGCTCCACTCTCCTTTCACTCTCATTTCGTTCAGAAACCCTAGACTCCTCTTGCTCTCTCTCCCTGTCATTGTTCACAAACGAAACTGCGCCGTTTCCATTTCTCCAACTCTCTCACCGTCTGTTTTCTTCTTAATTCTTCTTCCGTCTCCTCTCAAAACTCCCTTCCACCAACAAAATCATGACAAATCCAGATGGAGATACCTGGAAACCAATAGGTAAGCATTTCGCTTCGAGCTGAAACTTGTTCGTAGATTCAAAGGAGATACGGAGAACGATGAAGATCGGAGGTTTGTTCATGCGTAAGATGAAGTTCCGGAGACGTTTGGAAGATGCTGTGTAGATCTCGAAGTCGTTGAAGAGGATCTTGGCATGTCTGGTGGAAGATCTTGGCGTCTCAATAAATCTGGGCAAGAAGATGACGAAATCTGGAGGACAAATTCATGGTACGAAGATCCTGAAGCTTCTCTAGAATATTCTTGAAGTTAGATCTAGAAACTGAAGGAAGGTTCTGTTTGAAGATTGAGGAACTTGCTCATGAGTTTATTGATTTTGGAAGAAAAATCTGGGAAAACAAGGTCAAGATCGTGTGAACGAATCCGGGAAAACTGATGAATATTACGAACATCAGATGCATGTTCTTGCAGCTTGAAGAAGAATCGATGAAGGTTGCAGAACATTCCCAGATCTGATGAAGATCATGGAAAAAATCTTTGAAGAGGATCTGAAGAACATGATGAACATCCCGACAGAAGTTTGAGTTTTCCGGCGTGATCTAGAAAAGGTGTATGAACAGGACGAGTTAGTGTGATCTTCTGGAAAAACTGATGAATGGATGATGAAGATGTGATGAAGCTTGCGATGAAGAACGGAGGAGTTGGATGAATTTCCGGTGAATTTGGTTTTCCGGCGGGTTGTTACGGTGGTCAGAGGGAGTTAGAGGTTTGTTACGGTGGTTGCATGGCCGGCGGCCATGCGTCCGGCGAAGTGAGGCGTGAAGACAGGTGGCGAGGGGAAGTCAGAGGGAGAAGGAGAGAGGGACGCGTGGACGGAGTAGTGTGTGCATGGAGCACACGTGGTGGTGTGGTGGCAGTGAGAGGGTGATGTGTTGGCAAGTTCTGAGAGTGTGAGAAAAATGAAGTGGCGTCCTTTGGCTTGTACGCGTGTCATCTATTATATAGTATGCTGGCAATTTGGACTCTGACTTGACTTGGGCCTTGCTGAATAATACTGGATAAAAAGCCCAACGAAAATTCTGATAAAATGGACTAATGACCTAATTAAATGACTAATGCAATGATAACCTGGACTTAAGCATGATTAATGAAAATTAGTAAGGATTAATGAAAATGAAAAATGATATTAAACGTGGGACTAATAAAAAATGAAAATGACACTTAATAAAACCTAATAATATTCTAATCAAAAATTAAAACAATTAAAATTCTAAACTCTAATTAAAATCATTATTCTAAAATTCTATTAATATCTATATTAATCTAAAAAAATAAAAAGAAATCTATTTATTAAAATTCTAAAATTCTTATTTAAAATCTATTAAAAACTATTCTATTTAATACAATAAAATCTATACTATTTATTTAAAAGAAATTCTATTATTCTATTAAAAACTATTAAAAAAACTATTTAAAACCTATTAAAAAAATCCATAAATTCTAAAAATGATTTAAAGCTATTAAAAATGTTAAAAGAAATCTATTTAAATTCTAAAAAATCCATATTAAAATTTATAAAAGGCTATTAAATCCTAAGAATGCAAACAAAGGCAAATAACCAACATAAAAGAAAGCGCAAGACCAGATCGAAGCAAGCAGTAAACACAGACGCCAATAACCTCCAAAATCACTGCGTAAGCTGAAAACACCCAGGAAGCGCGTGACTTCTCAAAATAACCTCCGACTATCCGAATCGGTCCGAAATATGAAAATAAGGCTGTAATCCCGATAAAATCAATATGAATGAGAAAATGCACTGTATGCGGTATGCGAATGCGAATGCGAAATGCGTCGATCCATAAACCAGATATGAGACCCGGTTGGTCAAATTTTAGGGTGCAACAAAGGGGATTAAATAAAAGAGTAGCTCGAATGTTTGGTCAACAGAGACAAAATGAGAGTTTTGTAAAGGTGAATGTTTAGAGATTTTGATTAGGTGAGAAACTGGTTGAAAGAGATGAATCAGTCAACAAGGAGTATGCTCGATGTATATGCTATGTATGGTTGATCTTACATGATGCTTGATATCATGTTATGCAACGATATAGGTTGATATATTGTGTGGCATGTGGATAGGGATCATAGAAAAACGAACTCGACATCCTCAATTGGGGAAAGTGTACCATAGACGATGACAACGCTGCTGGGGAAAGAGCCTAGAGATCTCAGACTTCCAGGATATTACCAATACTGTTGCTGGAGATGAAGAAATATTGGATGATCTTCAAACAACTGACTCTGCTTAGAGAAGAACATAATTAGGATGTTCTATACTGTTTGGGGCAAAAGGAAAATCGAAACACCACCGTTGATGGGGAATGAGAGCTTCAATCTATTAGGGATGTTGTGAGAATCCGCTCTTGCTGGGGAAAAGTAGACAAACATGTCCCTTCTTGGGGAATAAACCTGGTACTGCTATGGAAAAAGAAAGCATTCCTAACCATGATGGTGTTAACCGGGAATCAAGCATGTAAAAGAAGACTATTGATCATCCCTTAGGGATTTCCAGTAAAGCATACAATGAATAATGCTTT